>WWET01002528.1:192440-202991 GCA_011038615.1 Limnodynastes dumerilii
TGCCCGCTGTTACGCTCAGAAAAGTTAAGGTAGGGTTTGGTCAGCGCAAGAGGGCATAAATACGGACAACCGAGGGGAGTGCCTAGGGGAGTGCTTTGTAGGCATGCTGGCGTAAATACACTACGCACAAGGGCGTATCATTTGCATAGGTCTGGATCAGGCCCATTGTCTCTGGCTACTCTATGTGCTGAACATTGCACAACAAATTGTGGGGCTGTAATAACAGAATTCATGCCATGTCATAAGAAGTAATGCTTCTCTCCCTCTCTCCCTGTCTGTCTCTCTCTCCCTCTCTCTCTCTCTCTCCCTCTCTCTCTCTCTCTGTCTCTCTGTCTCTCTCTCTCTCTCTGTCTCTGTCTCTCTGTCTCTGTCTCTCTCTCCCTCTCTCTCTCTGTCTCTCTGTCTCTCTCTCTGTCTCTCTCTCTGTCTCTCTCTCTGTCTCCCTCTCTGTCTCCCTCTCTGTCTCCCTCTCTGTCTCCCTCTCTGTCTCCCTCTCCTTCTCCCTCTCCTTCTCTCTCTCTCTCTCTCTCTCTCTCTCTGTCTCTCCCTCTCTTTCTCTGTCTCTCTCTCTCCCTCTCTCTCTGTCTCTCCCTCTCTCTCTCTCCCTTGTATGTGGTGAACCAAGGACAGATGCTGTCAGAAATAATTAGCATGAGTGTCCATTGATGCTGCCATTAGCTCTTCTGTGTGAATCTTCATCATTGCAAAGGTAAAATTCTTATCTGCGCTCGTGAGGAGCCTTAATTACTGATAACCCTCAAGACTAAACCACAGCGGTATCTACCCTCATATCACCTGCACTGACAGGGAGGGAGGTCATCAGGGTGTGCAATAGAATGACAAGTGCTGGGACATCATCCCCAATTTTATCTAATCTCCCTGCTGCCTTTATCTTATCTCCCCTGTATCTGTAAGTGATATAAAGCGATGCTCTTAATTACATGGCAGGCCTGTGTAATTCATTGCTATGCCGTGTAAATCATAGCTGTCTTTCCCTGTCTGTGTACAAGGACATGGAGGGTAGAATGAACCCCGGTCTGGGCCCAGGTCAATGGTCCTGTTGCCATTTGCCTGTGTAATTAACCAATAATGTTCCCTCGGATGATATCCTATGCACTATGCAAGCCTCGCGTGTCTACTAGCTGTATTGTGCAGGATGTGAGATATGCTGACTTATAGAGGTAATAGGGAACACTGGACCCAAAGCAACTCAGATGCTGGGTGTATAGGGAGAGGAATTAGTATTAGAGAGAGGGAAGTAGTGATGTCACTTTATAGGTCACTGGTGCGGCCTCGCCTGGAATACTGGGGTCCGTTCTGGAGGCCATATCTCCAGAAGGACATCTTTACTGTATAATGAACCCAACTGGTTGCAGCAAATACATCCAGATCCAATGATTAAGGTGGCATAGGTAAGGAGAGGAAAAGGGAACCCTATAAAAAAAAAAAAAGGGTGGCACAAAGAAAGGGTGAGGGTCCCCACTAAGAACGGCCCTATTTCGATAGGGCGGTTCTCTCCCCGCCAGTTTTGAAATGCCTCGATGAGGTATAGCAATCAATCCCTGAAGCACCGAACATGGTGTTTCAATAGATAAGTTTAAAAACCAACCCCAACCCTTCCCCTAATTCTGAACCTAGCCCCCCCTTCCATTACCCTAGCCCTAACCCTCCCTTCCCTGCAGCCTGACCCAAACCCTCCCTCCTCTGCAGCCTGACCCTAACCCTCCCTTCCCTGCAGCCTGACCCTAACTCTAACCCTCCCATCCCTGCAGCCTGACCCTAACCCTCCCTTCCCTGCAGCCTGACCCTAACCCTAACCCTCCCTTCCCTGCAGCCTGACCCTAACCATCCCTTCCCCGCAGCCTGACCCTAACTCTCCCTTCTCTATAGGCTAACCCTAAGACCCCCCTCCCCTCAGTTTGTCCCTAACCCTCCCTTTCTATGGTCCTAACACTCCCTTCCTAAGCGCCTAACCCTAACCCCCCTAATACTAAAATGCCCCGGAGAGGTTACTCCCATCTCCGAAGATGTCATCCGGCGGGTCTGTGAAAATGAATGGGCGAGTGTGCCGATCACACACTCACCCATTCACCCATTCCTAAAATGGCCGCCTATTCCAAATAGAGACAGCCGAAAAGTAACTCTCCGCTGTCTCTATTTCGCAAAGCTGGCCATCGGACCGGAGACCGCGACCGTTATAAACTTATGTAAGGTTCATGTTCACTGTTGTCCATAGCTGAGCGTATTGCAGACACCTCAGGCCGTATGCAGGTCTTAATGACCGCGTATACCCAATCTATGTGGCAAAAAAAAGAAACGTAGATGGCGTTACAAAATGACTGCGCATGCGCAGTAACACATATCGGTAAACTGCGGAGCTCTGCATACAGCCCCTCATCCGCAATCTGTAATAAGTAGTATTGGCTGAATCACAGTCTCAAAACCAGGGGCCGTATTCAGAGATCCGGGTCCTGATCGGTCCACAATTATACGCACGGCAAGAAACATAAACCAAAACCCCGGTCACTCCCCTTGCTAATCCGTGCCTTCTGTGAGTTCTGTGTGTATATGTCCTCCGTCCATATCTTCATTTTAATGCATCCCCCCGCCCATTTTTATGTAAATTCTCCCGTGCGTATTTTTCCGTCGCCTATCCGGACGCATGTATCCACGTGCGATTCACTGGTCCGTCCGTAAAGGCACTTCCGTGCGTATCATCAACGTTAATTGTGCAAATAAAGTTACTACGCATGCATAGTGCCTAAAAATGCGCACGGAAACTGGCCGGGAAAACGGATCTCTGAATACGGCCCCAGTTCTCTAGGCTAGTTCAGCCCTTTCCTGCACAGAAGCTGGACACACACTATACAATAACCGGGTCGTGCAGCTGATTATTGGGAGGAGAGAGTGGCTACAGGTTGATAGGGTGTAGGGTTAATGTAGACTGTGAGCAGACAGATAAGAGAGTGTAGCGGTAATTACAGGTCTGATCGCAGAGATCTGATTACACTTAATAGGACAGAGCGGTGATAAGAACCTGGCAAGACTCTTATCAGAGACGTGCAGGAAGTCACAGATGCCAGGGCCTGAACCTGGTCACACACTAGAGCGATTATTGGTCCTATCATCTCGTTTGGCTTCTCCAGACAGCGATATAACAGACCAGGAACACTTGTGTCCGTTTAGGATTCCTAACTGATATTGGAATCCGGGTAGCGGCTGATGGTACATCGTAGGGTTCCCCCAGAGGCATTTCTAGGGGCAGACAAGTCATGCAATTGGACGAGGTGCAATGGTGACTTAAAGGGGGACACCCAGCAGATAACTGACGCAGCTGCATCTTTCACATAAATGGTATTGGTTGTAAGGGACCAAATCGGTTTCATTGAATGACAGTCACAATATGTGGCCACATCGATTATGGAAACATATATGGTCTTACAGGGCTCTTGTATAACCAATGCTTTTTATGTGAATGGTGCTCTTAGGTCAGCATCGAGCGGGAGAAAGAGACGGCAAAGGTAAGAGAAGCTTAGAACAGGTGATTAGACAGAAAAGTTGTGGACATACAAAAAGGTAAGAGAAGCTTAGAACAGGTGATTAGACAGAAAAGTTGTGGACATACAAGGGGCAGAAATGGAGGCTGGACACCCATACAAGGGGCAGCAAAGGAGGCTGGACACACATACAAGGGGCAGAAATGGAGGCTGGACACCCATACAAGGGGCAGAAAAGGAGGCTGGACACATATACAAGGGGCAGAAAAGGAGGCTGGACACATATACAAGGAGCAGAAAAGGAGGCTGGACACATATACAAGGGGCAGAAAAGGAGGCTGGACACATATACAAGGGGCAGAAAAGGAGGCTGGACACATATACAAGGGGCAGAAAAGGAGGCTGGACACATATACAAGGAGCAGAAAAGGAGGCTGGACACATATACAAGGAGCAGAAAAGGAGGCTGGACACATATACAAGGAGCAGAAAAGGAGGCTGGACACATATACAAGGAGCAGAAAAGGAGGCTGGACACATATACAAGGAGCAGAAAAGGAGGCTGGACACATATACAAGGAGCAGAAAAGGAGGCTGGACACATATACAAGGAGCAGAAAAGGAGGCTGGACACATATACAAGGAGCAGAAAAGGAGGCTGGACACATATACAAGGAGCAGAAAAGGAGGCTGGACACATATACAAGGAGCAGAAAAGGAGGCTGGACACATATACAAGGAGCAGAAAAGGAGGCTGGACACATATACAAGGAGCAGAAAAGGAGGCTGGACACATATACAAGGAGCAGAAAAGGAGGCTGGACACATATACAAGGAGCAGAAAAGGAGGCTGGACACATATACAAGGAGCAGAAAAGGAGGCTGGACACATATACAAGGAGCAGAAAAGGAGGCTGGACACATATACAAGGAGCAGAAAAGGAGGCTGGACACATATACAAGGAGCAGAAAAGGAGGCTGGACACATATACAAGGAGCAGAAAAGGAGGCTGGACACATATACAAGGAGCAGAAAAGGAGGCTGGACACATATACAAGGAGCAGAAAAGGAGGCTGGACACATATACAAGGAGCAGAAAAGGAGGCTGGACACATATACAAGGAGCAGAAAAGGAGGCTGGACACATATACAAGGAGCAGAAAAGGAGGCTGGACACATATACAAGGAGCAGAAAAGGAGGCTGGACACATATACAAGGAGCAGAAAAGGAGGCTGGACACATATACAAGGAGCAGAAAAGGAGGCTGGACACATATACAAGGAGCAGAAAAGGAGGCTGGACACATATACAAGGAGCAGAAAAGGAGGCTGGACACATATACAAGGAGCAGAAAAGGAGGCTGGACACATATACAAGGAGCAGAAAAGGAGGCTGGACACATATACAAGGAGCAGAAAAGGAGGCTGGACACATATACAAGGAGCAGAAAAGGAGGCTGGACACATATACAAGGAGCAGAAAAGGAGGCTGGACACATATACAAGGAGCAGAAAAGGAGGCTGGACACATATACAAGGAGCAGAAAAGGAGGCTGGACACATATACAAGGAGCAGAAAAGGAGGCTGGACACATATACAAGGAGCAGAAAAGGAGGCTGGACACATATACAAGGAGCAGAAAAGGAGGCTGGACACATATACAAGGAGCAGAAAAGGAGGCTGGACACATATACAAGGAGCAGAAAAGGAGGCTGGACACATATACAAGGAGCAGAAAAGGAGGCTGGACACATATACAAGGAGCAGAAAAGGAGGCTGGACACATATACAAGGAGCAGAAAAGGAGGCTGGACACATATACAAGGAGCAGAAAAGGAGGCTGGACACATATACAAGGAGCAGAAAAGGAGGCTGGACACATATACAAGGAGCAGAAAAGGAGGCTGGACACATATACAAGGAGCAGAAAAGGAGGCTGGACACATATACAAGGAGCAGAAAAGGAGGCTGGACACATATACAAGGAGCAGAAAAGGAGGCTGGACACATATACAAGGAGCAGAAAAGGAGGCTGGACACATATACAAGGAGCAGAAAAGGAGGCTGGACACATATACAAGGAGCAGAAAAGGAGGCTGGACACATATACAAGGAGCAGAAAAGGAGGCTGGACACATATACAAGGAGCAGAAAAGGAGGCTGGACACATATACAAGGAGCAGAAAAGGAGGCTGGACACATATACAAGGAGCAGAAAAGGAGGCTGGACACATATACAAGGAGCAGAAAAGGAGGCTGGACACATATACAAGGAGCAGAAAAGGAGGCTGGACACATATACAAGGAGCAGAAAAGGAGGCTGGACACATATACAAGGAGCAGAAAAGGAGGCTGGACACATATACAAGGAGCAGAAAAGGAGGCTGGACACATATACAAGGAGCAGAAAAGGAGGCTGGACACATATACAAGGAGCAGAAAAGGAGGCTGGACACATATACAAGGAGCAGAAAAGGAGGCTGGACACATATACAAGGAGCAGAAAAGGAGGCTGGACACATATACAAGGAGCAGAAAAGGAGGCTGGACACATATACAAGGAGCAGAAAAGGAGGCTGGACACATATACAAGGAGCAGAAAAGGAGGCTGGACACATATACAAGGAGCAGAAAAGGAGGCTGGACACATATACAAGGAGCAGAAAAGGAGGCTGGACACATATACAAGGAGCAGAAAAGGAGGCTGGTAATACTATTATATTATTATTATATTATTACACAGATACTGACCAGCGTTACTATCACACTGTTATTTAGACTTGGGATAGGAAACGTCACCTCTCATCTCTAATACTGTATGAACAGATGAAATATGACTCCCCTGCAATCAGCATGGTTTAGAAACCATGACGCGGTCTGAAAGACGGCATTTACGCAATCTACGTAAGAAAAAGATACGTAGATAACGTAAAAAATGTACTACGCATGCGCAGTAGGAAAAAACGCTAAACACCGGACGTATATTTTATACCTCCGGTATAAACCTCCGGTAATCTGCATACGCCCCTTAATTTCAAGCTCCTTCTTAAGTCTGGGCCCAGCTCATAGACTCATTAGTTACCTCCCGGCCAGAATTACACTGATGAGTCCATATGTCTGAAATGCCTGCATTAAGTCACGCAGACTTGCAGTGTACAGGCCGGACCATGCACCAGCCTCTTCTCTCCCCTCCCTACAGAGGCATTGGAAGAGGCACCAAAACAAAATGATATTTTGCCCTAACCCACTCTCCCCCCACCTAAAATAGTGCTCCGAAAGGTAAGGCTTTTAACTACCCCAACCCTTCCCCTAAAACTAACCCTAACCCTCCCTTCCCCGCAGCCTGACCCTAATCCCAACCCTCGCCCACAGCCTGACCCTAACCCTCCCTTCCCTGCAGCCTGACCCTAACCCTCCCTCCCCTGCAGCCTGACCCTAACCCACCATCTCCCGCAGCCTAACCCTAGCCCTCCATCTCCTGCAGCCTGACCCTAACCCTTCCTTCCAGGATGTCCCTATTTATACACAAAAATAAATATCCTATAATTAAGGATCAAATAAATACTGGGATCATCTTGGGTTTAAATTAAAAGGAAAAACAAACATGGGCAGACTGCAGGGGCCTAGTGGCTCTTATCTGCCGTCACTTTCTATGTTTCTATTCATTTGTCATCATATCATTTCATCATAAAGGATAGACTGATAATCGCTCCTGTCACATACATCTTTTATGCTCTGGGTTATTTATTTCTTTTATCATCACTATATTTATCATCAGTGCTATTATCTCACTGTGCCGTTGACATTTTAACAAGCATCTTAGAATCGAAAATTTGCGTCATTAATTCGTATGTCAAGACTGAAGGAGAAGAAACCAGACTTTTTGAAGGACTATAGTGACCTCTTGTGGACTTGCCTGGTTACTACATTCATATGTCGGATGGATATTCATGATCTGATAGCTTTTTGGAAATTGTGGCATCCCTGAAACATTTATTTTGTTGTTGGGATTAAACAATAAAAGATCAATGAAAGAAGCAGGATTATTTACATCCCTTCTTTTATTATTATTATCTATACCCTATGTAGATAGTTGTTGTCGTATAAGCATGCATTATAAATATAATATAATAATATTTATAAGTCATCATTGCATTGTTTTCCAATCAGGAGATGGTTGTCAGACTGGGTGGCCCTATTGCGACAATGAAATGAATGGTGGCTGTATAATTTTCAAAAAGCTTGGAAAATAGAAAATGTCTTTTGGGAATGGGTACATATTTTGACACGTTACCAATAGCAACAGGCTGTGGCAGGCTAAGGTTAGGGTTAGGGCTGAAGGGGAAGGTTAGGCTGCAGGATATGGCGGGTTAGGTAAGAGGAGGGTTAAGGTTAGGATATAAGACTTACCTATCGGCTCCAAAACCTTTGCGAATCCGGGAGTCGCAGCCGGCAATCTCTGAAAATGGAGGCTGCCGGCAATTGCCGCACGATGGACTGTCGGAAATCAGACCACACCCCTTCAAATCATCTCATGTAGTTTAGAGAGGAAAGAATTGCAGTTTTACAATCTTTCTTTTCTCCAGGAACATCTGTCTGAATGATCCCACATCATATTTTACTTCTACATTGCTCTCTCTTTATTACAGGACTGCAGGGACGATATTGGGGGTGCACAGAATACAGGCATGTTGGGGATTCTAGTAAAAACTGGTATGTATCTACATATTTCACTGTATTATAAATAATCATTCCTTTTCCATAGTGACCTACATAAGCTTTAAAGAGTGAGATTACATGTAAATATAAGCCAAGGCAGCCAATCAGACATGAGCTGTAACAGCAAAGAACCAATTAGATGTGAACTGTAACAGCAAAAAAACAATTCAACGTGTGATAGACCAAAGCCAATCATATTTGAGATTTAAAATACCACATCCAATTAGATGTGGGCTGTAGCTGCCCACATCCAATCACATTTGAGCTTTATCTGTCCAATCACATGTGAGCTTTATCTGCCCACATCCAATCAGATGTGAACTATATATTCATTATTGGGAGGTTAAAGTTATTATATAGAAAAATTAAGCACATTTACTACAATCTCTTGTTGTGATAATTGAGCCATTATAGCTGGAAGATGCAGATGATAAGTGTTACTTCAACCCCTAATTATGTTAACAAATGCATGTTGCAGACTTTTTATATATTTCATAAATTTTCTGCAACGTTTTATTGAGAATATTTCACATTCACATCAGTCCCCACCCCATTGGGTAGCGCCGTTGTTTCCGATTGGCATACCCACCCATTCTGAAAAAAAAAATTATAAAATGGAGGAACTTTCAGATGTCCCTATTTCAGGAAATCCTTCCTTCTATGCGGGGACTGCAACCACACACAGACCAGGGTTAAGTTTAGTCCGCAGCCAATTAACCCACAAAGGTGTTTTTAGAGTTTGGGAGGAAACCGGAGCACCCGAAGGAAATCCACACAGACACAGGGAGAACATACAAACTCCACACAGATAAGGCCTAGTCCGGGAATCAAACTCCTGACCTTCACCTGAGAATTGATGTCATCAGACGTTTCCCAGTTCAATCCCATTGAAAACCTGTGGAACGCCCTATCATTTGTTTCTCACTTAATATTTGTTGGCTTCAATGTCGTATAAAAGATGGACAAACATCAGCGTTGATTTCAGTATTTACATCACAAAAAATGAGCCATGTTTGTGGCGTGTGTAGATTTTTGACCAGTTCTGTACATTTCTTTTGATAGCCACAAAGGTAAAGATTTTATTTAGCTGTTCCCTTATTTCTGTTGAACAGGGAAATACCGGCAAGGGGATGAAGCCAAAATTGAGCCCCCTCCTTACCTGACCTGCGAGAGTTTCCCCTGTGCGGTGGATCACATTCTCAAGAACCTTCTATAAGACCCACAGTCCCCCCCCCATAAATGGTTACTGCAATGCCATGTCCCCAATCAGGAAATACATCACCACGTCACCCGTCCTACCGCACGAATGTTGCTATGACAACCCATGACTGAGCCCGGTGCAAGCAGATGGCCATCGTGACTGCAAGATGGGTTTTACCCAGATATATGGATTCAAATGTGCAGTAACCCGATGAGGTTACACATTCACCTTCAGTGGCCAAATCTGCAGCTGGTAATGTGTAATTGCAATGTGAAGAATGCTAATTCATTATATTATTATTATTATTATAATTATTAAGCAGGGAAAACACTGGCTGACGTTGCTTATTGCACAGAAACAAACAATAATGCCGCACACTAAAGAATTGTATAGAGTGATGCTAACCCCACTTATGGGGGTGCTCTGCACAGCCCAGCATAAAGACAGAATAAAGGATAGGGTGAGTCCCACAGGAGGGGTTCAAGTGGCTGTTTTGCAGTGCACTACATGTACACTCAGGTAAGTATAGACCTTTCCCAAATCAATCAAAAAAACAACATTTGTGGTGCCAATATAAGTTCAATTTATTAATTAGCCAAGTGTGATACTTGGTTATGTTATATATGACAGCATTAAGTGCCTGAATAAGTAAAGGCATAAAATACAGCAATGGAAATAAATTCAAATAAGAGAATACTCAGCCAGAGATGACCGGGGTGAGCTGATGTGGATAAAAGTTCATGCAAGCTTGTTGTAGAGATGTCTGCACTGAGCCTATTCTAATATGAGCAAATGCTGTCCCTGGTCCGGTACATTACCAGCCTCACGGCTGGGCTTCACGTTTCCACGCGGTATGCTGTCCTTCCCTATGCTGGTAAGATGGTGCAGGGTTCAGCGATTCCCGGTGAGTATTCCTGAGGTATCCTGGATGAAGTATGTAGAGCGGGGCACTGGTGCACACAGTGTTCCCGCCTTCAGCGTCTTCCAAGGTCTCCAGCCCCCCCTTACCCGGGTCCACCACAATGTCTCCTTCCCCCCGTATCCACATCATGTCATCAGCCCCCCTCCTCCGTATCCCCATCATGTCTACAGCCCCCCCAGTATCCCTATCATGTCTCCATCCCCCCCTTAG
>WWET01002528.1:215528-226176 GCA_011038615.1 Limnodynastes dumerilii
CCCCCTCTCTGCAGCCTAACCCTAACCATCCCCGTCCAGCGGCCTAACCTTAACCCTCCCCTCTGCAGCCTAATCCTAACCATCCCTGTCCTGCAGCCTAACCCTAACCTTCCTCCTTCCACAGCCTAACCTTAACCCTCCCTTCTCCGCAGCCTAACCCTAACTTTCCCCGTCCCACAGCCTAACCTTAACCTGCCCCTCTCCGCAGCCTAACCCTAGCCATTCATGTCCCACAACCTAACCTTAACCATCCCCTCTCTGCAACCTAACCTTAGCCATTCCTGTCCCGCAGCCTAACCTTAACCCTCCCCTAACCACGCCCCCTGCACTCCCTTCGCACTTCCACGTTCAGGACCCTAGCTTAAGTTTGCGCATGCGGAAGGGTCTCATACAGAAAGCAGAATTGGACGTCAGGGCTTACATAAGCCCTCACTGTATATTTTGCATGTGCCCCCCTGCCCTATCCTGCCATCAGAGCTCACCGCGCGTATCGCACGGCAGCATCAGTTATACTGAGTCCGATGCGTAACTATGCAGTTTGCACGTGTGCAGCAGGAACGCACAGCTGACAAGACGTAAGTCAGGTGTCGTTCTTGCGTCTGAATCCGAGCAAATGTTTCTTACAGGCAGAATTCTCTTCTCTGCAATTTATGCTTAGATTCAGTCGCATTTCTTTGTCGACTGTAATGTTACACAAAAAAAAGACAAAAAACACCAACATTCTTTAAACACAAATAGAAGAATATAAAACAAATTGGCAAAATATTCCACGTGATTCTACTCACCCGGGTCCTGCTCCTCTCTGGCTCATCACAGACTCCAGCTCATCAAGGAAAATGGTGGATGGTGCGTGGTATCGAGCCAGCTCAAATAGAACCTGCAGACAGAAAGCAAGCATATGTCATATCATATAATAATAATAATAATAAATAATAATATTAATTAAAATAATAATAATAAATAAAATAATAATAATAATAAATAAAATAATAATAATGGGCCGTATGGCGGCAATATACGCTGGGAAATGCACACTTAAACATATGGGTGGGTCGAGGCACTCGTGAGTCACCTTCAACCCGTCATGGGTGTTAACCTTGCTACGGCTGTGCGTATATTTGCGTACGTTAAAGATACGGATCTCTGAATACGGTTCTATGGTCCGGTTATAGTTCTTTTATTACATGTAGAATCATGTGACAGAACTGAAAGACTCTGGACCGTATTCTCACGTATGAAGGCTATAAGTAGCTGTGGGTCAGCAGGTATATATATAAGCTGTATCCGCACCTAACCTAAAGCTCTCTCTCCCGCCATCTCCCTCTTATTGAGGAACTTAGGGCACTTCAGAGTGTCATATCATGCCGTATCCTTCTTAAGAACAGTAATGTAGCACAGCGTAACGCTGACTGTAAACATAGGCTCTGAGTAATGCGAGCGCCTCTGTCTAATAATGAATGTCACACAGTAATGGAAAACAGGATTTTACATTTTTACTAAAAACATCAAAACATTCGGAGGATCATAGGGAACCTTGATAATTGGGATCTTGGGGATCATAAACATTCTTTGACTCCTATCATCACTATTATAATTACAGTGGCTAAAAAAGTAATACTGAATTGCTGGACGAAGCCCACCCCCCATTAGGGTATTCCGCTAGATATGCTCTATTTTGACAGAAGAGCCACCCTTCCCGACGTGGAGGAAGGGGTAGAAAGATTTCATAAGACGTGGGGTTTATAGATCTCCCAATCAGAGGTGGAGCTACAGACACGTATACTCAGTTTATCTGAATCTACTAATTGGTTCCTGGAGGAACAGGATCATAGGGCCTGAACCAGACCTAAGCGCAAGATCGGCTGAAAAGATGTTGCCCGGCGTAACTACGGAAATGGCCGATCGTGGATTGGGCGTCCATAGTTACAGCGTAGTAACCGCGGAGGGGCCGTCCCTCGCCGTTACTATGAAAAGTTTAGTGTCGGAGGCTGGGGGAGGCAGGGTAATGAGGCTGGGAGGGCGGCGCTTGCCTAACTATGCCGCCGTCCCAGCGTAGTTACCCTCGCTTACGCCGGCTGCAGTTAGGGTAGCCTTCAGCCGGCGTAAGGTTAGGGTAGCCTTCAGCCGGCGTAAGCGAGGGTAAATACGATGGGGCAGGGGGAGTGTCAGGAGGAGTCTCACAATGTTACGCTGAGCGTAGGTCTGGATCAGGTCCATAGGCTTTAATCTCATGAAAATAGACATATATTATATCTGAGGCAAAACCCCTTAATGATACATTTAACACGAGGAAGATTGGTTAATATGTATTTATAAACATTGTAATAAACCATACTGACTGATGTTCTGAACTGTAGACCAAATGGAAATGATTTCCTTATTTCCTTATTTTGTTTTCTTCTTTCTTATTTTTGCTTTCTGTTTCTATCTAGTTACTGTTTCCTTTATGCTTAGGTGCAAGCTTTGCCTACTTAAAGTTGACTTTGTTCTTCAACGGTCTTCCAAACGCTTAGACAGACTGAATACTGCAATAACATGCTGATGTTGTATTATACAAGCTATTGTATTTGTATCTTTCTCTCTTATCTGTATTGTACTTTTTTATGCCCAAAAATAAAAAATAGTTTTACACAAAAAAAAAATACATGAAAACATTTATCATTTTCTTCCTGTGTGTAGAAATTATGTGACACAGACACAATACAGCGGCCGCCAATTCTGACCCTTTGTAATGTGTTTGAAATGTCCTTTTGGGTTATCACCTGCCCAGCAGCAAGGCACCTCCTGTAGGTGAATCCCTATCCATCTGCTATATGTGTACACAGGACGTCTCTGTGCAGGAGGTCTACCTGCATTTGAATAGCCTGCAGCGGCCATGTTTGGGGAGTGGTCAGACTCCAAAATAAAACTAAACAGTAGCAAAAGAAATGGCCGCGCTTCTATCCAACAAATTAAATATGTGCAAGTGTATATATAAATATAGGGGTGCAGCCAAGGACCAAAGTGACCACAATGTAAATACAAGGAACAAAAGAGGTCCGGCGCTCCAAACATACATTAGATAGGGACTCACCTACAGGAGGTGCCTTGACGCTGGGCAGGTGAGCTTAAACCAATATAGCTATATTGTGAACTAAACCTCCTTTTTATTTATGTGCAGACACATAGTGTTATTTAATGTATGTTTGGAGCGCCGGACCTCTCTTGTTCCTTGTATTTACATTGTGGTCACTTTGGTCCTTGGCTGCACCACCTCTCCATTTATATATACACTTGCACATATCTATTTCTTTTGCTATTGTATTATACAAGCTACTGTATTTGTATCTTTCTGCCTTATCTGTATTGTACTTTTCTATGCACAAAAATAAAAAATTGTTTTACACAAAAAAAAAGACATGAAAACATTTATCATTTTCTTCCTGTGTGTAGAAATTATGTGACACAGACACAATACAGCGGCCGCCAATTCTGACCCTTTGTAATGTGTTTGAAATGTCCTTTGTCTGCATTCGGCTCTGGATCAGGGGCCCTTGCTTGGGCCCCGCCCCTTACTGTTCATTGGCTATGTCCCACTCCCCCTTTCCTCCCTCAACACACCCCTCAGAACGCAGCCACCGCAGTTTGAGTTGCGCTCAGATCTGATTGGCCGTGACTGCGCGCTCTCCAGTTCTGAGCATGTGCAGTAGAGAATCACACAGAGAAACGTCACGTCACCTCCGGATTGTCTCCTGGATGTTCCCTCTCTGTGTGCAGGCTCTGTACATGTACAGACACTAATAAACTGTACACTAAGAGGGCTGATAACTGGCTGGTGTGTGACGGGGGTGAGCTATGGTCTTACCCGCACAAGCTTCTCTGAGTCCCCTCTCCACTTGCTGACGATAGTAGAGGCGGAGATGTTGAAAAACGTGGTGTTACATTCGGTGGCCACGGCCTTGGCCAGCAACGTCTTCCCAGTCCCTAGGACACAACATCAACACAAGTCACACATAATGCAAAACACACAGCGGGATTGTCTAACAAATGTTTTTCTATTGCCAAGGCCAGGCGCTAAGTCACTCATCTGCCTTCCTGCCCCTTGACTTGCACTGTCGGAGAGTTTACGTTTTTAGTGGTGTTCTTTGGTGCGCGGAGGGGCGACCTCCACTTCCACTCAGTGAATAGGTGATCATGCAGGGCGGATTCATGATTTATCCATAGGGAGAGCCAGGTACGCCATAAAAGTCTAACGGTGCATAGAAACCAACATCCACGCTGCACATTTATTTCTTTATCTCAGGTGACCTCAGACCCCATTAGATTTTAGGATAGTGTGGGTCCCCATAGCGAATGCCCCTATTTCAAAAGAGCCGTTCTCTCCCAGCCAGTTCCGATCTTCCTGGGATATCGATTGCTTATGCCTCAATGAGACATAGCAATCGATCCCCGGAGCACCGAACAAAGTGCTCTGAAAGGTGAGTTTCCCTCAACCTGCGCCATCACCCAAACCCTAAGTCTCCTCGTTAGCCTCTTCCCAAAACATTACCCCCATTCTAAGGACTTCTCCCGTGCTGCTGCTCCCCGCACTGGAACTCTCTTCTTTCTCGAACCAGTTCTAAACCTCTCTCAGACGTTCTGAATGATCCCTTAAGCAACGCAATCTTTATCAATGGGCAGTTGTCCAGGGCCCCAGAGTCTCTTAGTGGCCCTTGAGCACGGCTACCCACCACGCCCAAACCCCAGCAGTCAAAGCAAAGTACCTGCCTGCCGGCTCTTTGCTAAAACAGTGCATACACCGCAAGGCCTTCACTTAGATCCTGGCACCGTGCACAGACTAGATGGTGCATGATGCTGGGGGTCTATATGGAGGCTTCGATACTTGCAAAAGCAGTGCAGCCACGTGGTGTGCCAGGATGCACTGTGTTAGTAAGAACCTGACAGCCAGCAATAGCACAGCACAGACTACGGCACCGTGTGTGTTTGTCGCTGAGATAGAAACATTGGGCCTGATCCAGAGATACGATGATGCTCTGAGCGTAACATCGGTGCACTTACGCTGCAGTTACGGACGCCCGATCTTGACTAACGAAAATCCCTAATTATGCCTGCCAACATCTACCCGGCGCATGCGCAAATCGGCTAAACAGACGATCTTACGCATACGCCCGCCGTAACTACTACAGCGGGCGTAGGTCTGGATCAGGCCCATTCTCATGATCTTATATCAACCGGTTCAAAGTGTTTTACCTGGTGGCCCGTACAGCAAGAGCCCTTTCCAAGGAGACAGGATTCCCGTAAATAACTGTGGATACTGGAAATAAAAATGGATACTATTATGTTCCAGGAAATAAAAAAAGTAAATATTGGGCCAAACTCAGACATCTGATTTTGATGGCATCAGAACGAAACATTTTTGGATATATTCACGAGCGCTGGGCCGCACCATCCAAACCCTTGTGCGTTCACCTGGAAATTCCAGGAATGAAGAGGTCTGGGTGGGACAGAGAGAGGGAACGCCTACAGTGCAAACTCACTAAGAGGGAACACCCACTTGGGACTTAGCCCCTCCCTTCTGTGGGAAGTGTCATTGTACCAGATCCAATCATTGCTCACACTTAAAATGGCGATGGATCGTTGGTGAAGATCTCTAAATAATGCTGTCTCCCCGCCCTTATTGTACATTATGATAACTGATACCTGCTCCCACTTGCAGGTCTGGCAACAGGAATGTTCTTGGATGAGGAGATGGCCTTGAAGGTGAGGGTAAGGAGTTTAAAGAGAGGTCTGAAGCGGACAGGAAGCCAGTGGAGGGTTTGACATAAAGGAGAGGCCGAGGTAGAGCGGTGTGAGAGGAAGATGAGCCTGGAAGCAGCACTGAGTATAGACTAAAGGGGGGCAAGACGGGTGAGTGGGAGACCTACGAGGAGGAGGTTACAGCAGTCTAAGCATGACTAGAGTGTAGATGAGGGATTTGGTGTTTTTCAAACATCAGTTAGTTAATTAATTCACTAAAACCAGACGAGTGACAGCTGGAGGCTCAGGAGCGGAGTATTATGTAGAATAGAATCTGACTGGTCGCCATGGGCAACACCTCCATGTTTTTTTTTTTTTAAATAGCTTTATTTAAACTACACCCTAGTGACAGTCCTGCTTGAAACACTCACCCTAATAGGGTAGACCACAGCCTCCTTCACTAGTCTCTTCGCTGCGTCTAGGCCGATGATGTCATCCCACCTTACGTTCGGGTTTTGTAAATAAATGTCCTACAACAATAAAGAAAAAAACAACAACACAAAATGATTCCATGTAAGCAATGGGTGTTATCTGTTTCCACTGCTGAATAGAGGTTTCATCTATGGCGACTGCCCCCGTTCAGAAAACAGTTTATATGTTACGTAAAGTAGAAGGGAACTGATGTATGGTCTGTTCTCTAAACCAATCAGATTCTAGCTGACATTCTCTAGTATGTAGAAAAAAGAGAGGATTGCTGCACGAAATTTTCTTAATATTGATTGGTAGAATATCATAAATTGTATATGTAAAAAGTAAGATGCATCACGTATTATCTAGGTAGAAAGCAGGAGAGTGCTACTATATGGCCATTAACAATCCTGAAAACAACAATGAGTACCAAGTCAGGTCCCCAAAAAAAGCGCCATAGTTCTAAGTGCACACCAATGAGCCCAATCCAGGACAGGGTGTTGGCATAGCTACGCACAATTCCAGCCTGACCATTTGCACTAGTTTAAGCCATGTCTAAGTCCAGGATTGTGATTAAAGGTAATGAGGAACCCGGTGCGGAGTATAATCGCAGAACAGATTTTCATCAGAACCTCTGATGGTGTTGATAGATTTGAGTGCAGACCAGTAGTAGGTCCACTCAATGGTAACCTGATACACCAAGCCCCTTGACCAGAGTGAAACCTAATTACTTTATTAGGAGAACTCGGAATGATACTGATGCACACCAGAAATATAGAGAGCCTATATAGCGGGTCTGGCCAATCTGTGGCTCTCCAGGTGTTGTGAAACTACGAGTCCCAGCATACTTTACCTGCATAATCATAGCTGATACCTGACAAAGCATGCTGGTAGTTGTAGTTTCAGAACACCTGGAGAGCCACTGGTTGGCCAGCCCTGCTCTAGGGGGAAAATTCAGCAGAATTAGTCCTCCTGGTCCCCCCTTTCACTCTGGCTAGCTGACACTCTTCACTGTGATTGGCTGATTAAGGAACAGGCAGCGGCCTCTTCCTGGCCTATCCAATAACTTTTTACAGTCAGTATGGCGTAATGCTGGCAATGCAAAGCGTGTAACGCTAATAATAAATGAATAGAGATTCCATTCATATCAATAGCCCATTTCCTCTTCAGTGGCAAACAAGGATTTTGAAAGGGGGGTTTCCAATGCGTATGATACATGTGGAGTATATTAGGGGTCTGGACCTGGCACACTATATAAAATACATGTAGTGATATATTAGGTGTCTAGTTATGGCACATACTATAATATATGGGGTATTTATTAGGCTTTGGGAATGGCACAGTATATATAGAATATAGTATACCATTCCCAGACCCCTATAATATCCTAATAATATTATAGGTGTGTGCCATACCCAGACCCCTGTTATATCCAATTTATATTATAGTATGTGCCTATCCCAGACCCATAAAATATCCCCTTATAGTGTGTGCTAATCTCAAACCCATGATATATAGTACAGTATATGGGATTTCTCCACAGTGAGGTTCCCTTTTCAGTGTTGGAAGCAAAGCCACGTCGCTTTTTAATTCAAGCCACGCCCCTTTACTGCCACCTGCAAAGCCACACCCATTTTTGTTTTTTGTGATTCCCCCCCACACTTTTTTTTAATATGCATTGGGGGTTGGGGGGGCGGTTTTCTGGGCTACCAGAACCCCACTTCCCCTGGGTGCGCTACTGTGGTGCCTTTTAAATAAAGGCTAATAATAATTATAATTATAATAAATAATAATAACTCAATGAATTCTATTGGTTAATGCAGTAACGTTTTACAAGTTGTCCGGTCAAAAATTCCCTGACATGAATGACAGATGCTGAGCGGTTACTGAGGACCAGAAATGGATGCTGTGCAGACAGCTCGAGCGCTGAGTGGAAGGTTTGCATATGGCACGGTGTGTGCTAATCGTCTTCCGTACTATCCACACTTCTGAGCCGCCTCTGTTTTATGCGGGGCTCCACCTCTTATTTCTCAGACAATCTAAATGCACCAGCTACTAAATAATCTCTTTTTACCAAGATCACGAACCAGGTTTACTAAGCTGCAGGAAAGGAAAAGTGGAGATGTTGCCCATAGCAACCCATTGGATTCTAGCTGTCATTTTCTAGTATGTAATAGGAAAGTGAGAGCTAGAATCTGATGGGTTAATCTCTTTTTACCAAGATCAAGGACCAGATTTACTAAGCTGCAGGTTTGGAAAAGTGGAGATGTTGCCCATAGCAACCCATTGGATTCTAGCTGCCACCTTTCTAGTATATAATAGGAAAGTGAAAGCTAGAATCTGATATGTTGCTATGGGCAACATCTCCACTTTTCCTTTTCCGCAGCTTAGTAAATCTGGCCCCAACAGAACAGAAATAAAATCAAATAAAAAAAAGTAAAACTTCAAATGCAAAAAAAATAATAAATGACATCTCTAAAATAGCTGAAATGAAAGGAATTATAACCCCGTCCAGTGATGTCCCTATGCTTATAATATGTGTACTTGTAAGATAAGATTATGCAGAGATCAGTGGGGTCAGAGAGCAGCTGAGTTCTTAGTGAAAGAGTAGATGCCACATCATGTATCTAGAGATAAATCAGATTACAGTCACCCTGCTACACGCACCCAGCACTCCTGCCAGTTTAAGTACTCCACACTTGGAAGTTAAAACCCTTCTTAGCTAAACCGTAGTAAATAACTTGCATCTAAAGTCAGAGAGCTTATAAATACCGGCATATGGCGGCTCCGAGTTTATTAAAGATTATTTTATCTCCGGTCGCAAGGAATAAACGTTAAAATGGACGGAGAGCTCACAATTAATCTTTAAATGTTTTAAGCAAAACTAAGGCCCTCTCTGTTGATCTGTGCTTAGGATCTGTAGTCACACGGCGCCATTCCCATCTCTTACCAAGGCAGATTGGAGGCCGCTAACACGAACACGAGATCGTCTGATCGCGACAGGCCGTCCATCTGTACCAGCAGTTCTGTCTTCATGCGGCGGCTCCCCTCGTGTTCGCCCCTGCGCCCAAAAAAAAAAGTTGGCTTGTTATTGACGGCAAAAATGTTCTAGAAGCATTGCTGAAATACATGATTATCAATGAATTAGAGACATGGGACTGGATCCTGATCTGATTTGGCTGTGTTCAGATCCCTGAGCAATAGGTTAGATCTGGGAGCGCTGTTCAGACAGGGATGCCTTAAGTTTTCTGCCGCACGTGTGCTTATGTTTGTATGGAAGTCTGGATGGGGTGTAATTCTCCATCTTTTTTAGACAGATCACTTTGTGGCACTATAGAGGTAACTGCCATCATTTTCCTCCAACAGCATTCTCACCCTAACCATCCCTTAACCCTAACAATCCTCGTCCCACAGCCTAACCTTAACCCTCCCCTCTCTGCAGCCTAACCCTAACCATCCCCGTCCAGCGGCCTAACCTTAACCCTCCCCTCTGCAGCCTAATCCTAACCATCCCTGTCCTGCAGCCTAACCCTAACCTTCCTCCTTCCACAGCCTAACCTTAACCCTCCCTTCTCCGCAGCCTAACCCTAACCTTCCTCCTCCTACAGCCTAACCTTAACCCTCCCTTCTCCGCAGCCTAACCCTAACTTTCCCCGTCCCACAGCCTAACCTTAACCTGCCCCTCTCCGCAGCCTAACCCTAGCCATTCATGTCCCACAACCTAACCTTAACCATCCCCTCTCTGCAACCTAACCTTAGCCATTCCTGTCCCGCAGCCTAACCTTAACCCTCCCCTAACCACGCCCCCTGCACTCCCTTCGCACTTCCACGTTCAGGACCCTAGCTTAAGTTTGCGCATGCGGAAGGGTCTCATACAGAAAGCAGAATTGGACGTCAGGGCTTACATAAGCCCTCACTGTATATTTTGCATGTGCCCCCCTGCCCTATCCTGCCATCAGAGCTCACCGCGCGTATCGCACGGCAGCATCAGTTATACTGAGTCCGATGCGTAACTATGCAGTTTGCACGTGTGCAGCAGGAACGCACAGCTGACAAGACGTAAGTCAGGTGTCGTTCTTGCGTCTGAATCCGAGCAAATGTTTCTTACAGGCAGAATTCTCTTCTCTGCAATTTATGCTTAGATTCAGTCGCATTTCTTTGTCGACTGTAATGTTACACAAAAAAAAGACAAAAAACACCAACATTCTTTAAACACAAATAGAAGAATATAAAACAAATTGGCAAAATATTCCACGTGATTCTACTCACCCGGGTCCTGCTCCTCTCTGGCTCATCACAGACTCCAGCTCATCAAGGAAAATGGTGGATGGTGCGTGGTATCGAGCCAGCTCAAATAGAACCTGCAGACAGAAAGCATGCATATGTCATATCATATAATAATAATAATAATAATAATAAATAATAATATTAATTAAAATAATAATAATAATAATAAATAAAATAA
>WWET01002529.1:1782-12713 GCA_011038615.1 Limnodynastes dumerilii
AGATAGAACTTAGCGCGGCGGCCTGTCAGTGTGTGGGGTTCTGCAGCGCTATGTCCTCTCTCCATATGTCTGGCTATACAGCGCTGTATAGCCAGACAAGGGGAGAGGACAAGGCGCTGCAGCCTGTCAGTGTGTGGGGTTCTGCAGCGCTATGTCCTCTCTCCCTGTCTGACTATACAGCGCTGTATAGCCAGACAGGGAGAGAGGACATAAAATTATCTGAAATGCCCACACACTGCACGATTTTGCTTACGATAAACGATAATTTTTATTGCAAACCACCCGATCATATTATCTGACGGCAGCCATTTTTTTGGGGTTATCGACCATTTCCGTAAATTATCGGCACCACACACTAGAGCGATAATTCGGCCAATCCACGATAATTGCTAAATCAGCACGATAATCGCTCTAGTGTGTGGCCAGCTTTATATTAATCATTTTGCTACTTATCATTTTGGATTGACAGGTTATTTACTACATTTTTCTCTCCCTTTGCCTGAATTACCACTTATGACATTATATTATATGACAATTGTAAATATTATAACCCTTCATTTATTTCTTGTGTATGTGAACCATAAACATCCTATTTATTTCCATGGTCACTTTTGACCATTGGTTGTTTCATCTTAAATGTTGTTACGCATGTGGACCATAGGTTGAAGCACCCCCGTGTTAGAATCTACATGATTTAGTGCCAGTATGTCTGAATGAATCATAGGACTGTGAAATTATTTTCTTCTGTTACAAACTGTACCAGTATGAACTACATTCTGAAACTTCTTTTATCTGCTTCATACTCATTGGGCCTGATCCAGAGCAACGCTCGCAAGCGAGCGTACGCTCATCGTATGCGAATTTTCTGCAAAAAATTTGCAATGCGCATGCCCAGTATGACAGGTTCCGTTATCTGCTTCATACTCATTGTCCCTTCTATATGTAGCCTGGTACCCCCTAGATTACATGTAGCATAGGAAGGCTGTGTGGCTCTGGTCAGAATGGCCAAATTTCGAAACGGCCATTTCCTCCCAGCCAGTTGCGAACTGTCTACAATTTCAATTGCATATGCCATGATGAGGCACTGAAAGCTCCGTGCTCCAAAATGGTAAGGAAAAATAGTCCCCCACTCCTTTCCCTAACTCTAACCCTAACCCTCTCCTCTCACTACCCTAACCCTAACCCTCCTTTCCTGGCACCCTGACCCTAACTCACCTTCTCCCGCAGCCTGATCCTAACCATCCCTCCCCTGCAGCCTGACCCTAACCCTCCACCTTCCACAGCCTGACCTTAACCCTCCCTCAAATGCAGTCTGACCCTAACCCTCCTTACCCTGCACAGAAAGTTTACTCACATGCCCCTGGGTCCGGCAATAGCGGCGGCGGAGGTGCGGCGAAGGGATATCGTCAATTGCAAAGGTGAATGGGTGAAGTATGCCAAAGTCTTTTTTTGGTAGATAGGATTATTAGCCGTTTTACCATCACCTCTGGTGGAATTGAGGCACTGCATGGCTTACACACAAAGAATACAATGTTTTGTTACATATACTAAAAAATGGAACGAGTCTGTTATCTGTAATTCATTGCAGGAATCAGATGCACTTCAGGATATTTATGTGTTCATCAGCCAAAAACTGCATCAGTGCTGGAGAATGGGTCTGTGACCATCCCCTGTACATACACCTATGATGAAGACCCAGGCACAGAGTATAGAGTTTTATGGGGAAAGTCAGAAGAAACAAACTGTGAAAACATAGATGAAATCATTGACCATGAAGGAAATGTTAAAGAGATATATAAGGGAAGAATCTTCAGGGTGCAGGATTCTCGTAACAAACGGAAAGAATCCATCACGATCACAGGACTGAACATTTTAGACAGCCCCAGAATCTGCTGTGGAGTATCTCGTTTTTATAGGGGCACCAAAGACTACACCTGGACTAGTGACTATGGAACTTACCTACATTTTACAGGTAAAGGTTTTATTTTCAAAGATCTGAATAAAGAAATAAATGAGAGAAAGTTGTACATGGCCAGATCCACACTTAAAAGTTCTCCTGATGTTGCATGTATTTCAATTGTATTTTGGTTGGTTTATCATACTGTGATCTGTGATATGGTACCTGACCAGTGCCTTCAGACTTCATAGAAATTACAATTTCATCATATGGGTGGAGTTTAGTTCACAAGACATTATTCCCTCTTAGTCGAAGTACAGTGTAGACATTTTGGACTCAATCCAAAGTTAAATGTATGACAGCTGTACACCCAGGCAAGTACACCCGATCTAGAGCTGAACGTAGATGTAAAAAATACCTGTTTATGTCATTTGCACCTGCTACAGGTCATGTGTAATTTCAGTGGGCTCACCTTCCATGACCTATGTGTAAATTCATTTCTATAGACAGTAAGAGAAAAAATATCCTTTTCATGTTTATAATTAAAAAAAATCTAAATATTGTTTTCTATTATTTTGTGACATTTACGATCTGACAGTCTATTAATCATAGAAGAGAATTAATATTGTAGGACCAGATTTAGATTTGGATCCTCACTGTATCCAATCTTCCATTTTAGGCAGCACGGTAGCTCAGTGAGTAGCACTTGTGTCTCACAGCACTGAGGTCATGAGTTCAATACCTGCACTAGGCCTTATCTGTGTGGAGTTTGTATGTTCTCCCTGTGTTTGCATGGGTTTCCTCCGGTTGCTCTGGTTTCCTCCCAAAAACATGCTGGTAGGTTAATTGGCTGCTGAATAAATGAGCCCTAATCTGTGTGTGTGTGTGTGTATGTGTGTGTGTGTGTGTGTGCATGTGTTAGGCAACTTAGTATGTAGCTCCAATGGAGCAGGGACTAATGTAAATGTGAAATATTCTCTGTAAGGTGCTACAAAATCTGATAAAACTATATAAAAACAACTAGTTACCCCTTTCAGCATTTTAGTGCCAGCATGTATCACAACAGTATTTAGACTATCGAAACAGCAAGTCACACTTGTGGTTACAAGAAACGTGTTCCCTTATCTGGCCCTGAACATATCAAATATTTTTTTTTAATTACCAGACAATGCAGGAGAAATGTAATATCCTCTGAATACACCACAAGCACAGTTTGATTTTAGGAGTACTGTGATCACTTAATTGAAAGGCAACGTTTAGTCTTCAGACCTTACACTATTTATGTAGTTATGCAGTAAAGAGAGAGGGCTCTGGGCTATTATAATCAAAGTCATGGAAATCACACTCATAAAACTGGCTGAATTTCTACATTGAACTGGTGTATTCACTCTAGTATTCATTACGTAGGGTCAGATTTACTAAGCTGCGAGTTTAGAAAAGTGGAGAGGTTGCCCATAACAACCAACCAGATTCTAGCTGACATTCTCTAGTGTGTAAAAGGAAAGTTAGAGATAGAATTTGATTGGTTGCTATGGGCAACATCTCCACTTTTCCAAACCCTGCAGCTTATGAAATCTGGCCCTAAATGTTTTCTCTCTGTAGGTGAGAATTCTATATTTCAGTTGGATGAGCTGATTGCTGTCACAGAGGAAGATGTCATCATCCCATGTCATTACCCTCAGGAGATTATAGAAGAAGTGCAGCAAGTCATCTGGTATAGAGGAGACAGTGAATTTTGTCTACATAACGAAGAAGAAATTTACCACTCTAACAAAGTTTATACATCCCCTATGTATTCACTGGTGAATTTCCCCACCGAGGGATCATTACGCATAAATAACGTTGACACCTCAGATAAGTTTCATTACTGCTGTCATGTGGATACCAAAAAAGAAAATTTAAGTACAAAAGATACAAAGCTTATCATTGCAGGTGAGAATATCATTATAATTCTGTTCATTATTTATAATACATGTGTATTTGAGACTGTAAATGCTTCTAAACACTAAACATCAGTACCCACTTCTCCCTTGTTTGGTCAGGTCTTATTTGCTTTTCCATATTTACAAATTAGTATTCAATCTCTGTTTATTAAAGAGCATACCTGTTACATATTACATGGCAGATATTATAACGATTGTTCCATACATGTACATGACAATCAATTTCGGGTGAAATTAGACAAACTGAATAAAACATGTTAAATGCAGGTAATGAAATGCACCAAAAAAAGCAACATCTTCTGCTAACTGACATCTCAATAAAACCTAATCTTAAGATTGAGAAAAAAGGAGAGACTAGCAGAATATAAGGGGAAAGAAAGAAAGTTGGGGGCGAAGAGCCCTCAAAGAAGGGAAGAATGAGGGAACGAGGGTAGGAGGGAGAGAAGGGGGAACCAGGTAGATGATCCAGTTTAATTATCAGCAGTGTTATAAGGGTGTAGCTATGGGCCATTGCCTCAGACTGTTCTGTGTCCAAGTAGAAGATCCAGGACGCCCACGTGGGTAAATAATCATTGTACCTATCCGTTGCTGATAAGATAAGTTCGTCCATAGAGCGATGAAATTCCACCCCTTCAAGCGATGGGACCGCCGTGTACCTCCAGTGGACCGGGATAAGAGCTCTCGCTGCATTTCCCAAATGTATTAAGAGAGAGTGTCGAAAAGTCTTTGCTGAGCTCAGAGGGAGTGAAAGTACCCAAAATTTTAGATCAGTTGGAATATCCGGACCCAAAGAGATATGAATTACCTTATTCCAAAAATGAATAAGCTTGGAGTAACCCCACCACAGATGCGCCATCGTGCCTGTAGCTTGGTTGCATCTCCAGCACGATGAAGAAACCTGAGGTAAGAAGGAGTAGAGAAGTTGGGGGGTTCTGTACCATCGGGTTTGGATTTTGACTTGGGTCTCAACTACTGAGAGATTTCTGGAGCATGTTTGTGTAATCTGGAAGATTCTGGACCACTCTTCTTCTGTTGGAGAGTCGGTGAGGTCTCGTTGCCAAGCCTCAACATACCTTGGGAGGCCCATGTAATTCGATATCAACAGGGCCTTGTATAGTTGCGAGATCAGGTGTATCGGCGGCGATGCCTTTGATGCTATAGACTCAAAGTGTGTAAGGGGACGTTTGAAGTGGGTCCGGAATGGGCTCGCAAATAATAATGATGTAACTGGGTATATGTACATGATTCTGAGGGGGTAGAGCAAATTTAGGTCTGGGAAGGGAATCATGACACCATTGTTAAAAAGCTGATGAACTCTGTGTAGGCCGGAGTTCGTCTATGAAGAGAGAGAACCTGGCTGAAGTCCCGGGGAAAAGTCTGTGTTGAAGGTAAGGGGAGTAAAGGGTGAGCGACGTGAAGAGAGGATGCTTTTTTTCCTGATTTTCTTCCATGAATTTAGAGCAGGCGTAAACGTTGGGTGTGTTACTGAGGGGATGGAGGGGAGCCAAGGTAGAAGCTGCATCGGCATCTGTAGGAACTGAGCTTCGAGAGCAAACCATTGTGTAGTGGAAAATATATATGACCAATCAATGATCCTCTGCAAAAGGGATGCTGTATAGTAGAGAGTGAGGCATGGAACCTGGAGGCCACCTAGTTGTTTGGGACGGAATAGAATGTCTTTACGGCATCTGGGTCTCCTGCCGCACCAAATGATTTCTGTTAATATGGACTGGTCTGATTGGAAGAAGGAGGGGGGGAGAGTAATAGGGAGGGTTTGGAAGAGGTATAAACATCTAGGTTAAATATTCATTTTTATGGCGTTTAAGCGCCCCAGCCACGACAACTTCTTTGTAGACCATAATTGTAGGTATTTTCTAATTTCTATGAGCAGTGGTATGAAATTTAGGCTGTATAAGTGTTCACAAGAACTAGGCAAATTTACTCTCAGATATTTAATATGAGATTTCTTCCAGGTGAAATGGAACCTTTGATTCAATGTCTCATGTGTGGAATCCTCAACAAGAATCCCCAGAGCGTGTGATTTGGAGGTATTAACTTTGAAGTTGGAGAGTTCTCCAAAACGTGCAAAGTCCTTCATTAGGGCGGGGAGAGAGGACAGTGGGTCAGTGGCAAATGTTAACACATCATCGGCGAATAATGCCAGCTTTGTCTCCATCCCACAGGCAGCAATACCCTTTATCTCTGGATTAGAACGTATTGTACGAGCCAAGGCTTCAATACAGAGAACAAACACCAATGGCGAAAGCGGACAGCCCTGCCCTGTACCATTAGTGATGTTGACCGGCTCCGATAGCACACTATTAATCCGGAGCTGTTATGAAACTAATTGCCAGGATTGTGGAAACAAGCAATCTGGGGGTGTTCGCCAGGGCCCCTGATGGTGGGGATGGACTAGAGCTGTGCCCAAATAACCAGCCATGATCCCTGGCGCACGGTTTCACAGAAGGAAGTGAGCTACAGCAACTAAAGAACCCTCACTCTAGCAGCAAGCACCGAGAGGCGTGATAGGTGGAATTTATATAAATTGTGTTCACAGTCACGCAGAGAAGAGCAAGGGGTAGAAAACAAAGGACTGAGTGAGGAAGAAGTACAGCACCGTATTGAGCCAGCAAGTGACGTGCTGGGAAGTGCAGAGTAAGTACGGACAAAAGGTGGGTAGGTATAGCGGGAAAAGGGCACAATGAAACAGCACAATATTCAGCCAGAAATATGGCGTGCTGTGGAATGCAAGGTGAGTACAATATCAGTGGGTAAGTATATAGGCAAAGATACATACCATCAGTAACCAGCACTATATCCAGCCAGTATATGGTGTGCTGAGAGGCAAGGTTAGTACAAGAACCCAGGTAGGTATAATAGCAGAGAAAGCAAAATAAGAGCATAGACAGGAGGCAGGTAAGTATGCAAAAACACACAAACAAGACACACTAGCTGAAGCTCAAGACAAATGAAGCAGACCTTCCAGCAGGACAGTCAACAGACAGTCAGCAGGTAAACGTAACAGAACGCTATCACTGGCGCACACGTGCAGGGACGTCGGTGATTTAACCAGGAGGGAGCCAATATACAGCGGGAGAGCAATTACATGGAGGAGCTGCGCTGCGTGCGTGCAGGAAGAAGACTGGTGTGCAGGTCTCCTAGCAATGACCTGGACGCATCACCGCGCACAAGGACTGACAGGTAAGAGGACTCGTTACATGCCGGAGGAGGCAGATGCCGGCGTGTAACAGGAGCCTTGCAGTTGGAGTGGTATAGAGAGCCATAATTTTCTCCAAGAAGGGGGGACCCAGGTCTAGACGCACCAACTCCTCCCTCATAAAATCCCATGCGACCCGGTCAAAGGCCTTTTCGGCATCAGTTAATAACAGGACCATGGGGATCTTACGTGATGATGCCCACTGAATTAAGTTAATTGATTTTGTGGTGTTGTCCCTGGCCTCTCAACCCGGGACAAAGCCTACCTGATCACTGTGTATAATTTCCGAGAGAAAGCCCTGTAGTCTATTGGCTATCAGTTTGGCGAAGAGTTTTACATTTGTGTTTAAGAGAGAAATGGGGCGGTAACTCTCGCATCTGACTGGGTCCTTACCCTCCTTGGGAATAAGAGAGATATGTGCCTCAAGCGACTGTTTAGAGAAAGGGGTCCCTGCAGAAACTGCGTTGAATGCTTGTAGTAAGACAGGGAACAGGGGAGACTGGAAAGTCTTATAAAATATGGCTGTAAACCCATCTGGGCCTGGACTTTTCCCGGGAGGTGAAGCTTTAATAACCCCTTCCAATTCTAAGGCAGTAAAAGGGGCATTGAGAACCTCTCTAATTTCGTTAGAAAGTCGGGGATATTGGCAGTGTTGTTAATAGTCAGTGATCTGGGATTTGCGTGAGGATGGGTCACGGTCAGGGTACTGTGATTCCAGATTATATAAATTTGAGTATTAACTATGAAAGACTTTAGCCATATCATTGTCTAATGAGACTGTCCTGCCGTGGCGATCCATTATGTGTTGTATAAAGGTGAGGGAGCATTGTGACTGAAGGGCTTTAGCAAGCATTTTTCCGGGCCTGTTGCCCCACTGGAAAAATTGGTTCCTACATTTCCGGCAATTTAAGCTGATTTTGTTGTCTAGCAGTTTATTGAGGTCGGTTCTAACTTGCGTCAGTTCACGCAGGGTAGTCGATGAGAGGGTATGTTTTTGTTGGGTTTCTAAATCTGCTATTTTGGGCAGGAGTTTAAGTCTTTGAGTTTCTTTTTGTTTCTTGAGGTAAGAGCCCAGCTGGATACAACGCCCCCGGACCACACATTTAAGTTCTTCCCAGACTATGAGTGGAGAAGTGTCCTCGGGGGAGTTATGCGCTATATAGTCAGAGATCGTCTCCTCCAGCTGGGCCTTACAATAAGTATCCTGTAAAAGGCGCTTGTTGAGTCACCAAGTCCATTCTCTGGGGGAGCAATCGACGACAGTCAATGTAATAAAGAGGTGGGGAGTGATCCGACCAAGTCATGGGGCCAATGGTGGCATCATTTAAGTATTCAAGATGTTCGTGTCCTATCAGTATGTGGTCAATTCTTGTGTAGGTATCAGAGGCATGGGAACAGTATGTATAATCCCTGTCCTCCGGGTGAAGTAAACGCCAGGTATCCGTCATTTGTGAGTCGTGGAATAGGCGTCGCATTTGACGGAGGGCACTAAGTGGGTGTCTGCCCACTGAACGGGATGAGTCTAGGTAAGGGTCTAACGTCCAATTGAAGCCCCTCCATCCTCACTTTCTCGGTCACTATTTCGTCACAGGTTTTACTCATAAAGGAGAGTTGACCTGAGTTAGGGGCATAAACATTTACAAATGTATACATATGATTATGCCTTTTACAAGTAATCCCCTGCCAATGCCCAACTTTACCACTGTGATATCAGTGAGTATTAAACACCTTGAGAAGAGGATGGCTACTCCCTTTGATTTACTATCTGGATTGTGATTAAAGAAAGACAAAGGGTAGTACTTATCCTTGAGGGATGGAGCCACACCTTCCTTGAAATGTGTTTCCTGGATAAGGGCCATGTCTAACTTTTCCGTATGAAGGGTGTGGAGTAATTTGGAGTGATGCTCTTGGGTGCTGAGGCCCTTCACGTTCAGAGACAGGATCTTAAATTTATCCGGGTGTGATGCCATTCAATCTATTAAATGGGAGAAAAGATAGTCCCTGTGACAAGGATGCAGCCTCTGGCCCCCTGTCATGAATGTGAAGGTATCCTGGATGCCCTGGTTTGGAGAGAAAAGGAGGAAACAGAAGGAAAGAGAAAACAAAAGAGAGAAGAATGCTTCATACATCAAACTCTTATTGATGATAATAACTGTGCAAATCGGCCGGTAAGGGGCAGGGAATATTAAATCCGCTTCTAAGGACATGGTGAGTGGGATGTACACCATGCGCAAAAATGTGTGGGAGCGGAATAATTATCAGGGGTACTAAGGGGATCCAATTAATTTGCAGTAGCTAATACTTTAAAATAACGATCAGAGATAAGGTAACCTTCTAACTTGTAATTGCCTATAGGGAATATTCCGGCTGAGAAATGCACTAGACCTAGGTTATTTTAAACAGTTAGATTTATATCAACTAGAGACTAACAAGGGCTGTCCACTGAAACCACCTATATCTAGCACAAATACCATAACACCTGGACTATGGACTATGGACTATGGCAAAGGCACTTTTTATGTCACAGTTCCTGGAATACTTAGAGGAAGAAGACTCAACTGAACAAGCTCAAGATGGCGTGTCGTGTCAATACTGTATTTCAGATGCATTCTTGGCTTGGGCCGGGTTCCTCATCCGGGTTGACGGCTTTTCTTTTCGAACGCTTTTGCTGACGCCAGGGTTCTGGGCTTGGTAATAGCAGATTGGGGAGTGGACCATATGCATACCACCAGTCAGGTAAGTTGATCCTGGGGAGACCCAGATCCTCGCAGAAAGACGCTAAACCCTCTGGGTCCCACAGTACTGCATTTTTGCCACTGTGGGACACCTGGATGCTGAGTGGAAAGCCCCAACAAAATTTTATTTTTTGTCGCCACGCCACAATTCATCTGTCAGAGGCTTGAGAAGTCGTCGCTGTTGGAGTGTATGCCAAGATAGGTCCTGAAAGATCAGGATAGGTGCGCCATTGAATTCTAGATTGCCCTATATGCGTGCCTCCAGAATATCCTCCTTAACACGATAGTAATGCAGGCGCCAGATGAAATCACGTGGTTTATCAGGTTGCAGCGACTTGGGTTTGAGTGCTCTGTGTGCTCGGTCAAAAAGGATGGAGTTATCCAAGCTGACACCTAATATTTCATTGAAGATTTTTGTGAGGGCATCTATCATACCCTCAGGCGGGATGCCCTCTGAGATGCCACAGACTCTTAGGTTGTTCCGCCGGCCTCTGTTGTCGACATTTTCGACTCTACACTGCAGTTCCCTCAACCACCTCAGATGGGAGGCTATTCCACTTATCTATCACCCTTTCAGTGAAGTAATTTTTCCACACATTTCCTCTGAATCTATCACCCTCCAGTTTATATTTATGCCATCGTGTCCTATTACACCTCTTCCTTTTAAAGATGTCACCCTCCTCTAACCGATCACAACATTTGATATATTTGAAAGCTGCTATCATATACCCCCTCTCCCTTCTCTGCTCCAAGCTATACATGTTTAGTTCCTCTAGCCTTTCTTGGTATGATTTGTGACACATGCCATGGACCATTTTTAATTCCATTCCCTATGCAACCAAGCACCTGACTTGCCTTTCTCATTGCTTTGTTACATTGTTTGGCTACCTTTACGTCACATGAAATAATGACTCCTAGACTAGATCCCTCTTCAGTAGTTTCTAATGTAGTGCCATTAATGCTTTATTGAGCTTTTGTTTGTTTTTTAGCCCCAAGTGCATAATTTTGCATTTTTTGGCATTAAACTACAGTTGTCACATCACACACCATTCCTCTAGTCTACCTAGATCATCCCTAATTTTCTGTACCCCTCCTGGCGTGTCTACCCTGTTACATATCTTTGTGTCATCTGCAAAAAG
>WWET01002529.1:18564-53293 GCA_011038615.1 Limnodynastes dumerilii
CCTACACGAGACAGGAGAATGATAAGAGAAGTTCATTCCTTCTTCCATGCGGACTCTAAGACCCCCACACATATAGAAAGCATGTGGGGGTCTGGATCAGGTCCATTAAGATGTTGAAGACGTACACCAACATAATTGATTGTTTATGTTTAGAGGGCATGGACTCATAACTATCAAAAAAACTAATTTTGCTTAATTCTTTTAGGTATCATTTGTAAACAGAAAAAAAACTTGTAAGTACCATATAATGGGATTAAATAACATCCAGCTCTCTACTTTACTTTGCATTTTCTACTGACATCTATTGTTCACTCTAATGTTTCCATTATTATAGTATATTTAGTAATTTAGGATAGTATAGTTTTCATACAACCATCCCCACACAGTATATGCACAGTGCCTGACCCTAGGCTATAGTCGACAGTTAGATCAACCATTATATGTGAAACCTGGATTGGGCCTGTGGACCAATCTGACCTCCAAGGTCATAGGGCTGATCTCCATTTTTGATGAGTGGTATTGCTAAACTGTAATTTAATATGACATACTGTATATTAAGAAATAATTATAAAAATAAAATGAAAATATGTTTTTAATGACTATATGAAACAAAAATAAATATCATTACAAACCGAGATACAGTAGGTGGATTGCCTTAAACACATACAGTTGTGCCCAATTAAACCACAGTTGAATAGGACTTCAGAAATAAATAAAACTTTGCTTACATACCACTTAACAGCTACTGGCTTCCTGCAGAGATCAGACGTTAAGTGGCTGTGAATTGAATGTGTGCTGTCAGCTATATTTTCTGATCTTTGCATGAAGCCAGTAGATGCTAAATGGTAAATAAAGAAAATTTCAATGATTTACTAATGAACTGCAATTTAGCTTCTCCACCATGCCACAAAATAAGTATTATGGCAGAGAAAGCTTTATCTGGGCCAACTGTAAATATATTATTTCTTTAGCTCAAGTGCCTTCTTTCTATAACAATGTATTTTATTCCAATAACCTAAAACAAACTTAACATCCTGTTATATCTTTATCGCCACAGTTCAGACCAGGAAATGAACACCATAGAGAATCCAGATAAAGGTAACTATGAACTGCATCCAGACTTACAAAAAGGAGGTATTTTTTTATTTTTGGATCCTCAAACGGGAGCCATATGTCACATTTGCTAGGTGGCAGGGGGTATCTGTTTAAATTTACCAGTAAGGGTGTGTTTAGTTTTTAACATCCTATGAAGATATCCAAGGGGACACCCTGGAAATCTTAGAGAAGGGCCCCACATTTATATCTTCTAGTGGCCTCCCTTCACCCACATGGGAGTCAGAATAGAGCAGGAATCAGACCTTCAATTCTGCTGCACTCAAACACCAGAGTGCATCAGAAGTCAACATCTGGATCCTCATGGGTGGGTGCAAAATGCTCATATGCAAAAATATGAACCTGCCCCCTCTGATTGTACTGATATCATGAGTTAATTTGTTCTTCTGGAGATGCTGAGATAAAGTCACATTTAATTATTTATTAATAATTGAGTTAAATCCAAGATACTTCACATGATGAATATTATTAGGCATTCACATCAGTCCCTATCCCTTTTGGAGCTACATACTAAGGTCCCTAACACATCATACACACATAGACAGAATAGGGTAAAAAAATGTTTAATAAGCAGCCAAATGTTTAATAAGCAGGGAGGAAAACGCACACAGACTCGGGGAGAACATACAAATTCCACGCATATAAGGCCTAGTGCGGAATCAAACTCATGACATCAGGGCTGTGAGGCACAAGCGCTACTCACTGAGCCACCATGATATATAAAAGTAGACGAATCCTTGGCTAATATTTTGCTGCTCAGTGACTATTTTGCCCAAATCTACTCTCTATAAAGTAGTCATTGTCCATGTCCTCCAGGAGTAGAGAAAATGTGTATACAGTATATTGCTAACTATATGAAGGTACTGCACTATGTATTTACAGATGACAAAACTCGTGAAGAATTGCCGTACTGTGAGATTGGATGGGAAAAGGTGACTGTTTATGTTTATTTATTTACAATGCTTATCTAATAGCTGTGCATGTTAGCTTAGCACCAGCTATGTAATTCATAAAGCTCATATAAAACAAATAGTAAATAATGTGGATTGTTTCTTCTTTTTCAGTACAGTGTTTATCATTTCTGGTTAGTTAATATTTCTTTTTAATGCTGCTCTTTATAAACCAGATTCAGATCTGTATCTACCTTATAATACAGCACATGCAAACAGTACAGGCTTAGAGCACATATCTGAATCCTTAGGGTCCAGGCTTCTGTAGTGGAAGACTTTCTGACAGCAGGATAGCTTGAGCTGCCATGCCTTGTGCAATGATGGAAGGGGGAAGGTTTTTAAATCATAGAGTAAGGGCTTAGCTAAACCGTTACATAGGATTCTTAATTGCTCACTGACCCCATTTTCTATGGGTCAGGTGCTTAAAAGTTAAGGCAGGGTTCTGGGTATGGAAGTTCTGTACCTACGAATGGAAGATAAGATCGGGATAAGCTTCCTGCATGGAGCTGGGTGCTCAGGATTCAGTATTCCATGCGAGAAGCTGCATGTAAATCGTACAGTAAGGACTTGAATAAGTCTCAGTTATGGTCTCACTCCGACTCTCGGAAGTAAATGCCTCTGCAGATGGAGTTCTAACCACAGTGACAGCAGACTTCTAGTGTTTAATTATGAGTTAAATATAATTGGACAGCAGATAAAAGTTACTCGGACCATCCAATCTGCCCAGTTTTGGACTCTAGGGCTCAAAGTTTTTTTGTTTTTTTGTTGACTGTTCAAAAAGTCTTGCTTATTGTTCAGTATGACATATGTTATATATGTTGTTTGCCATCTGGTATTCCTTATGGTTAAAATACAAATACTTTTCGTGCGGTAGCTTTCTAACCTAGCCCAGTTTCCTGGCCTACCACCAGAAAAAGGTTCATGTACCACCAATGGTACACATACCAATGGTTGAGAACCCCTTGTCTATATTATACACATGTCCCAATAAACAGAGTTTCGGAAAAAAATTGTTGTTGTGACAGCTATCTATGAATAGTGGCCAAACTTGAGGTGTGCTTAGTCCTCTGATAGTGCTACACAATTCCTTACATTCTGCACCTATGGTTAACATGAATTGTTGTGTGCAGCAGTTGAAAATCCATGGATATACTGGTCAGCCTTTACACCTAGTAGGACAAAAATGGCCAAATACAGGACAGAGGAACACCGGCAACAAGGACTGTTCTACAAGAATTACAAAAAGGAGTATTATTTTTACTGTTTTTGTTAATATTATTGGGTCAGATTCTTACCTCCATGGTTCTGGCAGCCTGCACAGAAGAGAAAAGTGAACTCTTCTGCCACTCTCCTCACTCTTGTGTTTATAGCATCACTTATGCTGCAACTGCTGATCCACATTGAAGTACTTAACCCACCCCTACTGTTAAATTTAAATTTAAATTTTCTACCCCGCCCTGCTTAACGAGTTTAGGCAGATGGCGAGGATGGGCCGCACTGTCGCACAGATCTTCAAGGGGCACGGAAGTCCATGCACACTGGTAGAAAATCACCCACATTTCACAAGCAGCATGTGGAAGTCTGAATGCGCCCCATTGGCCCTGATTAACACTTAAGAAGCTTGTGCATCTTAAGTGCATATTTTGCCAAAAAGACCTACTACGCATGCGGAGCAGGTCATTTACTCACTCTACGTACCAGTTAAAAGACCGCACGGAGTAGAAAGAGGCGGGCATAATGCCTCCGTGGGAAGTGATTAGAAAGAAGTGGGGGGGGGGCTTAGATTCACCAGGGAGGGCGGGGAGAGGCAATTTCCGTGCCTAGTTTCCTAATGAAGAAGGAAACTTAGAACGGTAAGATAAGGTAGCCCCGTGGCAAGTGCCATAAGATACCTAAAAATGAGGGGCGGGTTAGGGGCTGGGCTCTGTCCGCACCTAACTCACTCTTAACTGTGAATATGGTCCATTGTTCATATCAATGTGTTGTTAAAATCCTTTGCATGTACTAAGGTTTATGTTTATATACATTTTACAAATATCTGTTTATTGTCCAGGGGGATCCACTCTATGCAAAACTGAGCAAAACCAAACTGGAACAGAATAAGGGAACTCAGCCTCCGAAACAAGAAGAGATGGTCGTTTACTCAACTGTCCTCAACTCAACCTCCCACAGAGAAGAGTCATAAAGTTATTGTGTCATTTTATATGCTGCCTATGAACAACATAATCATATAAGTAAGAAGGAAATGTAGGGAACAAGTGGACGCTAAGTACTTAGTGAAGGGCTGTGAGTACCAATAACCAATATGTCATGTATCACATCCCAGCATGAAACAATCGGAGTGCTACTTACATCCCAGGTCCTACAGTCAGGACAAACGGTGATAGACACAAATGTGCACATAAACTGGGTGTTATGATGACACACATAAATTGAAAAGATAATATATTATAGTCCCAGCTGTGGAGTTTCACTGCTGATTGGTGTGGGCTCCGATAATATCCAATAGAAATGTTTTAAAATATCGCATATAACATGGAGTGTACTCAAAGTTTTACAGCTCGGCTTAGATGTGAATCTTCCTCCTTAGTTCTAGAAGAATCCTGGAAACCATTTTCCTTGGTTGTAGATTGTAGTACCAATATTTATCAGAGGAGACCTCAAAGCAGTATCTCCCTTTAATGTAAATCAGCTGGTGAAATGATCTGCTGGCTGCCAGTGTTTTCTACCAGCCATTTTCGTTGTGTCTCCAGAATCAATTATTCCTGCCCTGACGGAATGCGGGAATCAAGATCACCAGCATGCATCCCTAGCAGCGACTGGTGAGTATTTAGCCAACCCCAACCCTTATCCTAATTCTCAACCTAACCCTCCCCTTCAATTACCCTAACCCTCTCTTTCCCACAGCCTAACCCTAAGACTTCCTTCCCTGCAGCCTAACACTAGGACTCCCTTCCCCAAAAACTAACCCTAAGGCTCTCGTCCCTGCAGCCTTAAACTAAGACTCCCTTCCCTGTGGCCTAACCCTAAAACTCTTCTTGTAGACTAACTTCCTGTCCAGTGTGGCAAGTCTGCAGCGGTTGTGTAGCATGTGTTCCGTTAGGTGTGTTGCGGTGCTGCGCCAGGTTTTTGAAAGTCAATGAATGGGTTATTTGTCAAAAAATAAATTTGTCATAATTACCCATTCATTAGGAAAACCTTCTAATTAGCAGAAAATGAGCTGTCAGCTGTTTGTAATTTGAGAATGGAACCCGTGATATATGACACATCGGTTATCGGTACTCACAGCTCTTCACGAAGTACCTAGCGCCTACATGTTCACTTACATAGCCTTTTTTTCTATAATTTTGTAATATTTAATCATTTGATGAAGCTTCAGCTAAGGGGCTTACAGGCAGCTGATATATATATATATAGGAGCACTCTCTAAATCACACATTTTTTCTTAATGTAATCAATTAATACAGATTTGAATTAAACGTTCACACCGAACAGCCATATGTCTTGCTATTTTTGTACATTTTTTTAATACTTTATTTTTAAATTAAATATGCTATATTGTGCTGGATCCAGACTTTGGTACGATAGGTGACTTATATATGTCACCCAGGATTGGGCAACTGCGTTATAAGGACTTGGCTAAGCTCTTACATCCAACTCTGTATTCCACATTAGACACTCTAAAATCTCCTCTGCATGTAGGAAAGCAGGGTGAGTGTGGTACTTAGGATACCAAATACTGTACGTTAGCCTCTGTAACCTACAGAATCTGATTTTAAGTCTGAATTTGGTCTTAGTGTTGATCATCATCTAGCAGATTGTTGACAACTAATAAAATATTTTTAACATCAGTTATACAGCGATGTGGAAATAAGTAAGTTGTCCATGTAAACAGTGGTAACTGTAAATTCAGCACAATGATGGAAGAATGAGCAAGACAGCTTTGTATACATTCTGAGCATTCTAAGATGTTAGTAAACCACCACACAGGTATGGATTACGTGAGATGCAACTAATGAGCTGTAGCTTGAGTCCTGGGACTCAGTATAATGGAGCACAAGGTTACGGTCCGTATTCAGAGATCCGTTTCTTTAAAGTACGCAAATATACGCACGGCCATTGCAAGGCAACACCCATGACACTCCCATCACAAGGACGGGTTGAAGGTGACTTACGAGTGGCTCGACCCACCCGTATATATCAAATGGTCATTTAAATGCCTCCCCCACCCACTTACACGTATCTTTCACCAGACGGATTATAAACACGCCCCACTGTACGGAACTTCCCACGTACGATTCACAAGTCCGTGCCTAATGGACTTCTGTGCGTAAATTCAACATAGATAGCGTAAATTCAACATAGATAGCATAAATTTAGTTACTATGCATGCGCAGTTCATCGGATCGTAAAAATACGCACGGAACTTCTCCAAGATACGGTTCTCTGAATACGGTCCTATGCCATTCATTTCAGATAATAATCTAGGGCCCAATTCATATTTTCATATATGCACAGAGTTTAAAATCCACATGTAAGAGAAACTACTATGACACACCCCTCTCACGGGCCAGAGATAAAGTATAGAAGTCTCCAGCTGCGTGTGATACATTTTTTTAAAAAATACACAAAAATTCAAAGTATGGTCCAAATAATTAGAGTTCAACAATCAGAGATCAAAATTTAAGTTCACAAAAGTGGTAGGAAATTTAGAAAAAATATTCTGCCGCCTGAAATTCATATGCATAAATATATAAAAGTATATAAAAGAATATATGTATCTAAAAGTACCTAATTATCGTGGAAATTCCTATTTGTTCTGTATGTTCCTTCAAACAATGGGCCAGATCCAGAACTACGTCCATCTTCCATAGACGGACGTAGTTCAATAAACAGTAGCTACTGCGCATGCGTAGTAGCTATTGTACGTAATCTGTGTATCGTTTCGATATGTAGATTGCGCATATGCGGTCTTTTAGATTATGTACAATAGCTACTACGCATGCGCAGTAGCTACTGTTTATTGAACTACGTCCGTCTATGGAAGACGGACGTAGTTCTGGATCCGGCCCAATGTGTCGATGGTAATAAGATCCTTTGCTCATGGGGGATATGTGGAAATGCTGTTTCTTTTTTGTCTAATAAAATCTTTGTAATTAATGTGTCTTAGTTGTTATTCAAATTGGTGTCTGTAAAGCGTCCTCTAGTATTGTAAAATATAAAGACAGGGGACACTAGCACAACAGCAGACCCTTGCGTGGCATGTTACAACGAATGGGGTTATTTGTGAATCGGATTGTGCTCAACTTTTCCCCCATTGAATTTTGTGTATTACTTTGATCTTATAAGGTCCCCAATCTTTATTTCATTCCCAGGGCATATAGGGGTTTATAGAGTAAAAGCTTTGGGTTACTTAAATTGTATTGAGGTGTGATGTGTAATTTTCCTCTTTCAATATTTTTTACAGAGAAGAGAACTCAATATACTACAGAATTTTTTTTTTAAAAAGGAAGCTTGTATATACATTCCTTCCATAGAAAGGAAACCTTGTGGTTTAACATTTCTTATTTAGATTTCCTACATTGACACATTGACTTTTGAAACTTCAATGCTCGAACTCCAAAAAGCAACAAAATTACCACATTAAGGCTGGAGACTTATGGACGTGATCAAGTGTTAATGGTATGTCACAACATACGTGGCCCATCCCTGGTTTAAATCACATAGTGCCCATTATATAGGTTAATGTCATTGGGCCAGATCCAGAGCGAATTTACACATGGCGGAGTCGTAAAATCGCGTTTTTGTAAGGACTGCGCATGCGCACCATAGAAAATACACTCTGTAACGTAGCATAAATGTGAACGTATGGGCCATTCACGTATATGTGTCACGTAAATACTTACGTGTGGGTGTGCCAATTTTCCGCGAGTCTAAAACACGTCTGAAATACGTTATGTAGCCGGGGGTTTGTATTTAAAGTGTACAGTATGGGGTACTGGCGTACGTGAGCGGATGACATCGGTTACGTGGACAAAAGTTAAGGTAGGCTTTGGAAAGCGGATCTCGGACAAAATACGTTCATTCAAGGGGAGTGCCAAGGGGAGTGTATAGAAGGTATAGAAGAACGTATTGCAAGTGGAGTTCTGGATCTACCCCATAGTGCCCTCTAATATAGGTTAATGTCATATTGCCCCTTAATATAGCTTAATGTGATAGTGCCTATTATATAGATTAATGTCATAGTTGCCCATTATATAGTAAAAATACATAGTACCCACATTAATGCCATATTGGCCTCATCTTCTGAAGAAATAACAATTATAGTTTCAGCATATCAGCATACGCATATTTTAAAAATAATAAATAAATATGACACTCACTATTTTGAAGTTTTTTCTGTTGATTGGAGTCATCAGTGTCCAGGTTTATGGTCTTCTTGTGGAGCTCCTGCAAAAGGCTGCTTCATCTTGTGGGTCCCTCTGGCAAATGACTCCTGTCATTACTGAGCCCCTTTTTATACCCTCTGATGGGAGTCCAGTATGTGCGGGGGGGGGGGTATAAATTTGCATGAGAGAGGGTAATGAACTCCCCCTGTCACTCCCCTCTCTTGTGTGTAATAAGTGTGACTTACGCTCCGTCCGACCACATGATCTGCACGTTAGTGGATGTTAACACCCGCACTGTATAATTTACATCTCCCCCGCCCACTTTGCATATTTTTTGTGGACAGAGGGGAAGAACTGCTATGATAGGAGATATGCACGTAAAACGTGAATAACTCTGCGTGCTTAAGTGGGCAAAGGAACAGACATGAGGATCCGGTCCTACTGCCAGGGCCTGTGACCTGCCGAGAGCCTGCAGCCAAGCTTGTTCTCACCACTAGGTGTGCTAGTAAACACAAGGGGCTGGATCCAGGCCAACGCACGTCTTATTGATGTGTGTGGTCTTTAGTTACAATAGCGTAGTGTCCGGCCCCTTTAATGTACCGGTCAGCGTATATAACTAACGTTACGTACACTGGCCGGTGTCCTAGTTAGATTCCACACCTTGGTTGGTAGTTACTATAATAACATATTGTACCTTTAATTGAATTATCATTATTCCAAAAAAAGTTGTAAACGGTAGCAATACAATAATTCATTATTGTTTTTCTTGGAAAATTATTTTAAGAAATTTAAAATAGTTTGAATGTTTGAAAAGCAGTTACTTGAAATAGTTTAAAAAAATATTATTTTTATTTTTTTGAAACAAAACAAATATATTTTTTTCTTTTGAAAAGCAATTCATTGGAAATCATAACAAAACCCAAAAAATTGTGTGTATTAATTTTATATATTGTTAGGTCACTGGTATGCTTTCTTTATTGTGTATTTTTATATAGGTCACATGTATACTCTCTGCTATGTATACTCTTTGCTATGTATACTCTCTGCCATGTATACTCTCTGCTATATATACTCTCTGCTATGTATAGCAGATCTGCTAGCCACAGAAACAAAGGAAAGATAATGTCCCAGCACACTGCCATAAACCAGTAACAGACTGTACCGTCTACCTGTAAAATAAAACACAGAAATGTCAGTTACACATATTTGCGCAAATATATGATAAGCCACCAGCCAACATCAAGGCCTTTCTGCATATGGTGGTCCTAACTCTAACAATGAGAGTCCTAATATTGGATCATATATATATGTTTTTAAATTGAGAGCCAAACTTACCTCAGGAAACACCCCTTAAAGTCTCTAAAATGGCTGCTGTGGAACAACTCCCCCTCTCAGCTGATGTTCCCAGACATGCCCACAGACAGTACAAACACAGAATAGAAGTTTGCTCAATCAATTTATAGGTAAATGCAAACCGGTGCATGAAAGGCAGGGGTTAATCTGCTAGAATACAGCTGTAGTGTATAATAGCACATTGCACAGGCACAAAACCAGCTTAATCATCCTCTAAACATCATCAGATTTATTATTGAGCAGCATCAGAATCTTTTTAGTGCTTAATACTTAATGATTATAATTAATATTAATTCTATAATACTATATTTCATTATATCACTCTACTTAATTTCTTCCACCCTTGATTAGTTCTTCTCTATTTTAGATTCCTGCTTAATTTTTAACCCTCACTTCCTCTTATTAAAATCTGTTAAGAAAAATTTAATTTCCTACAAGGTTTACTCCTTGCTGCCTAAATTTTTCCAAAGAAAAGATTATCTACAAGGAAACATGAAACGTCATACTGTGCTGTTTTATTTATTCCAAGGTAAGGGTAACATATATAAATTATTTCAGTTATTTCAAAATGTACAAATAATTGATAGATTCATTAATGTATGTGAGTTTTTACATAGTCAAATAAAAAATAAAAAAGTGTACCTAGCATTGAGCGTCTAATAAACCGATTGGCAAGTACGAATATAGAGGGGATACCATCCATAAACCTCCAGATAAATGGGCAGTGCTAGAGAAATGCTGTTTTAAAACATTATTGTCTAATAATAGCTAGAATAATCTGTAATGTTTGTGTTAAAAAAAACGAGGAACGTCGTTGTGTGTATCCAATACCTTATACGACAAATAAGGCAAAATATTATTTCTGCACTCATTAGAAAAAAAATATTTTCAAGATGCATCAAAAATGTAAAAAATATGCAGAATGTATCTAAATTCATAAAGGGAGTGGGTTGCTTTTCAATTTTCAGTCTGATAGGAAGTATTGGTCTTATGGATGTTTATTTTATCTATACAATTTTAGGTACATTCTGTATTTTATAATTATTTTTTTTTTTGGCATCTTTGTCTTATAAATGCACTTATGAATAAAATGTGAGATCATTTGTATGGCTAAGCCCGTACATACAATTCAGAATTTAGCACGCACAGAGATGCCTTTAGGAACACTTAAGTTAGAATCCTGACCACAGAAATCAATTCATCTCGCAAGGGGAGTGCCCTGTGGAATTTTGGATGCCAAAATCCATATGTTAGCCTCAGAAATGGATTTAGTGCTTAAATTTGGATCTGGTCCTTTGCTTTTTAGAACTATCCAGTTTTTAGGACACTTATCTGGAACATTACACTGTAATGGAAATACACAGAATATAATAGTACTGCTAAAATACCATTTATTTATAATAGGAAGTTCAAGTTGATCTTCTTTTTTTAATCCCCCCCCCCCCCTTTTATCTTGCTTATGCTAAATAACAGCTTTTCCATCACTTTTTCTTAATCACATCTGATTATTTTAGCTATTTAGAATTAGCGCCAGTGAGAAAGGAACATTTTTTCCTCAACATTTTTAGCCAAAGTTCCCTTTAATATTAACTACCTTTGCTCCCTATGTATTTGCCCCACTTACCCCACCCCGAGATGTGGCCTTGCAGTGACTGATACTCTTTTTATGCTTCATTCTCAACAGTTATATTAAGCTATACAGTCAGATCCTGGGTTCTGATAGATAAAAGATGTGGATTGCAGGTGCTTCCTAAGTCTGAATATGGTCTGTAGTCTCTTATGAATTTTGAATTTTGAACTTGGTTTTTGTTATTGGTTTTCAGCCTATATCCTCTTTTATATCAAATTGCACTATTCATTTTAGGAATTCCTATAGCAGTAAACTTATTTGCCCTAGGTTATTCAAATTGTTTATTGCACCTTGACACTTTATACTCTGAATATTGTTATTTATATTCCAATACTCCTTTTTGGTAACTGTTTGCACTCGGACATTACATTTAAATATTGTTGTTTATACTCAGATACCCTCTGCTGATAGATACTCTAAATTCTTAATTTAATCAACCTTTTTTCACTTCCTATTCAATTTTGTCATTCTCTAATTATTTTTTACACCTGTTTACAAGGTTCAATACATCATTTGTTATTTTGCACTCATTTATTTTAATGTATTGATACTTTTAGATCTTTTTACATATTTTAAGCATTTGCACTTTATAGGTTTAACCCCCTATATCCTATCTATCCCCACATCTCCCTTTAGGCACCCAATACACACACCCTTCTTGTTTTTTTTTTTGCAATGCAGGAAGCTTTGTTTATTGTTTGGATCTATTAGTTATACCTTATAACATATGGTTTTGTTTGATAAATAAAACGAATAATTATATAATTGTTCAATTTAAAGAACATTTTTAAAGCACTTCTTCTTCCTTCTATCCCATACAAATGCGAGAAACATTCTGTGTAGACCCTCCTCTCATGTTGAAAGGATTCTACTGACAATTTAACATCTATACAGGCATCCAAATATTGAATAAAAAATCTAAACTCATGTGATAGTTTCCTATATAACATTATTCACAAAATATTTGTTCACAAAATATGTTTAAGGGTATACTTTATTACATTTATTACCATTTTGATTTTTTTTAGATCAGCCATCTTCAATATTTATTGTTAACCAGTAAAAAAATATCACAGCTAATACAGGAGGTTCTGTGATTTTCAACTGCTCATACAGTCATAACAATAGTGACATTCCGTAATATAGATGTCATGCTGGCCAATGTCTACTGGAGAGTTAACAACACAGGTGGACCATACACTTACCAACCCTACCAGGAAATGATTCATCCAAGTTATTGAGGATGAATAGAGATAAATGGATTTACAGATCTCTACATACAGGAGGTTTAGATGGCAGACCATTCCTCGTACTACTGTTTTCTAAAGAAAGTATGTGGAAATGCAAACAACTATTACTTAAGTATTGCATCTGGAGAAGAAACCAAACTGATTGTGAAAGGTAAAAGAAAAGAAAATTATAAATGTAAAGAATATATATCAAAATGATAATGTAATAATTAAAATGTATACTATATAAAAATATTTATTATTTATTATAAATCAAATAAAAAATTAAATAGTCAATTAGAGGTAAAGGGTATTTTTGATTTATAAATGATTATTTTAATTTGGCAAATTATCTATTTTAAGTTTTAATTTATTGTAGAAGCAATTCCCTTGTTAATCATTGAAATTGACTTCTTGGAATGTTATTGTTCCAACCTTTATTATAGCTACTATTGTAAAGAAGAAAATGGTTTTATCTAAATTGTTATATTAACATTTTTGAATATATAAATATATAAGTTGCTGTAATACCTGCAATAACTTTTAATACAATATCTTATTAGTAATCATCTGAGTGATTTTATTTTTAATAATTGAATACTGTTCAAGCTTGTAAAGCTCATCTTCACTGAAATTTATAATTCAATTTCTTTAGACATCTTTGCATTTTATAGTGAAGAGTATTGTTACTTTTGCATATTTTTTTTATCCGCAATTAGTCTCTTTTATTAGTGATCTATGTGTTGCTGGGCACACCAGTAATCAGTCAACCATTTATTTAAACTTACAAGAATTGAACTTGTGTCCTCTCTCTAATGAAACCTGAAAAGGAGAAACGTGTTAAAGTTTTATTTCATTCTTATTAAGTTTGACACTTTTACATCCAGATTTTCAAAGAATTTCAAATCAATTTAATAAAATACTTGAATGTTGCAGACAACTATTTAAACCATATATATATATCAGAGAAAAATCCTCACAAGAAAGAGTAAAGATAATCTTAGACCAACCACAATGGTGCACAACCATACTTCAGTCTGGGTCAATTAAGACATAATAATCTTTATTGGATACACAATTTCAATCTTAAAAAGTTTGAGACTAAAACAACATGTATGACATGCGACAAACACTCAATAAAAACAAAAAGAGAGGACACCCTCTCCGTGTTGCGGCTGTATTAGTCCATCCAATTTAAACAGCCAGTTCTGGCCAAACCTATCCCTGTACTAACAAAAACTAAATAAAAGAAAATAATAAAGTCACCTCACGGTGATACTTCACCCAATTAAGGGCTACTAAGTGTCCCTACTTGCGGCCACAAAAAGCTGGTGCAAGTGCGTTCACCAAAGACAAACTCACGGCTGAACCGGAACACGAAGGCAGGGAGTCATTGGCAGCAGCAGCACGGAGACGGGGTCCACGATCACACCGACACGTGTTTCGCAACAAAGCTTTGTCAAGGTGAGTATGTACTGCCGGCGCAGACTATTTACGTCGTCCGGACCGGACCTGGATCTCCAGAGACCTCCTTCCTTACGTTATGTATCTTGAGGCATTCAGATCTTAAAGCAAAACACACAAATTATTAACACATGTCACAAATACATTGTATCCACTGCATGCAGAGCCATTATCCTGAAGACACCCTGATACCAATATCCCATTTGTAATAAAGTCTCCTAGTCAATCAAACAGCTCTAATACAGTGAGTTCTAGATCTATACCTACTAATGTGTCAAATAGTTTTTTAGGAGGAGGAAAGGTACCAATAAGAGACTCAGGAGGACTAGACGTGGGCGTCATGTACAATACCAGATCGCAAATGCGAGGAGGGGGGAGAAACAGGGGGTTTTCGTCAGTACGGAACAGGTGGCGCAGGAAGCGCTAGACTCACTCCAAATTATCAACCTTTCAGAAATCCATCTTAACTTGAGCCATATTTCCGTTTTGTCTAAAGGCTTGTCATATTCCCCTGCTGCAAATTTCGACCCGTTCATTGTAGAGAGAGATCTCTTTTTGTACACTCGCAAGTTACTCTTGCACAAGTTTTTTAAAAAACGCACAGATACAGCAGTGAGTCTCTCTGAGGTGGAGACCACTGATATTTCCATGTCCCTAAGTTCTGAGGAACTAGAATGTGTCCAGATATTGGAATCTCTGACCAGTTCTAATACTGTTAATTATGTAATACCCCAACTGAAATGTAAATCTATTTTTTGTCCAGATGTTTCTATCTGCCCTGCAGTTGCTGTCTTTCAGAAAGCGGTATCCAGTGACATTGAGGCACTATTTAGAAGGACAAAGAACAACCTGTATCCATCAAATCTGTCTAAAAAAGAGCAGCAAGCCCTACGGGAAATAAGTAAGTGGAATACTATTATCAAACCGTCGGACAAAGGTGGTAACCTAGTAATCTGGCCGGTAGATATGTACCTCACCGAGGCTTACAGACAGTTAACTACGAAAGAGTGCTATCAATTAATGATGTTTGATCCCACAAAAAAATTTTTTATGCAGTATAACAAGCTTATTATTCAAGCTAGAGATTTGGGTATTATTTCATCTAAAGACTTCAAATTTCTACAGGTCTTTCATCCGAATGTGGCAACTTTTTACTTATTACCCAAAGTCCACAAGGATGATAATAATCCACCGGGCAGGCCGATAGTTTCCGGGGTGGGCAGTTTAAATGAATTAGCCTGTAAATTTTTAGATCATCATCTCAGACCATTGGTCTATGATTTACCCTCATATTTGAGGGATACCCCGGACATTTTAACAAAAATTCATGGTATCTCAGTTACTGAGGACACATGGCTTGCCACCCTCGATGTCGAGGCGCTGTACACCAGCATTCGACACAAATTAGGAATAGCGGCTACTGCATTTTTTTTGAGTGCAGGGGGCAACAGTGAATTATCTGGCTTCCTCTTGGACCTCCTGTTTTTCGTCCTTTCCCACAACTATTTCACATTTGATCAGAAATTTTATATACAACTACAGTGGACGGCGATGGGCGCGGCCTGCGCCCCGACATATGCTAACATATTTCTGGGATGGTGGGAGTCCCAGTTTGTTTATAAACAGGATGAATTTTTACCGCATGTCGCCCTATGGGCAAGCTATATAGACGACGTGTTTGTCATATGGGAGGGTCCAAGAGAGATGCTGGAGAGATTCATTGAGGTCCTTAACAGAAATGAACTTAATATATGGCTGACTAGCTACATACATAAAACCTGTGTGGACTTTCTGGACATCACAATTAAAGTAGGTGAAGACAACACACTACTAACGGATATGTACAGAAAGAGTACTTCGACAAATAGCTTGCTTCTAGAAAGCAGCTCTCATCACCCCTCTATCATTCGAGGAATACCCCGTGGTGAGTTTTTTCGCACCAGACGAAATTACTCCACACAGGAGGATTTTGAGGTTAGGTCCAGAGAACTCAGCATAAGACTACAGAATAGGGGTTATAGCAAGAGGTCCATCAAATCTGCTTACCATAAGGCCAAGTATCTGGATCGCAGCCAACTGATATTTAACAAGAAATGCAAGAAATCTGATGATCAGATCAGATTTGTATCTACCTTTTCCAATCAATGGAAGCAAATACAGAATATAGTGAATCAACATAGCTTTATTCTGAAAACGGATGAAGATCTAGCGGCTAAGATAGGAGGTAAAATCCCTTTCAATTGGCGACGCTCTAAAAACCTTAAAGACCATTTGGTGAGAAGCCATTTTGAGGGCACTAGGCGGAAGATACCAATGGTAGTGGGATCATATCCCTGCACTCATTGCTCAATCTGTCGGTATATGGTACCGCAGAGAAGTAGAAGATAGGTTTGGATACAAACATAAAATAACTTCATTCATTAATTGCTCCACACAGGGTGTTATATACTGCCTGAGGTGTCCTTGTGGTCTAAATTATATAGGGATGACCACTAGGTCCTTGAGGGTACGTCTGGGGGAACATTCCCAAGGTATACGTAATGCCATCAAGGATAAGTCCCTATTTAAACCATTGACGAGTGTCGCAAGACACTATTTGATCCATCATGATTGCAACTTGGAGGGTACCGTTATGTTTGGTCTAAGATATATAGAGATAATAGAGGTGGTGATTTAGCCAAGAAGCTGCAACAAAAGGAGGCAAGATATATCTATTTGATGAATTCCACATACCCTCATGGGATGAATGAGAAAAATGAGTACCATGCATTTTTGTGATATCTAATGCTGTTTTTTGGTCATCTCATTTTGGTTATTTTAAAAACTGTTTCTGGATATCTATAGCGGTTGCTATTGGTGTCGATTTTATCGTTCAAGATACCAGATACCATTTATTACAATAATGTTTAGCAACAGGACACTTTATGTCACTTGTTGTAGACTATAAATATTAATGACCAGCCTGATGTTATCTATATGCAATCTTTTAGGCGACATAGGATCTGCTATCCTTCAGATGTATAATGTTTGGGCTACTATTGCCAATGGATAATTCAAACTGGATGGGAGATCAGTAGGTACTTTAACCTGTGTGTAAATCACCATTGCTATGTGACCTGTTTTGAAAAGACACTATTTAAATATTTTTGTAACCTGCTACTTAGTAGACATTTGACATTCTGATATAAGTCTTAGTAATTGCACCAAATGAGCTGTCCCCATAGTGGGGCAATTTTCATAATGAAATTATGTATCGATCTGGAACTAGTTAAAGCTGCAGGTCTATATTCCTATTTTTTGTATAGGATAATCGCTCATTAATATATGCATATGGATTTCTGTATGTTTTATTACAAATGGGATATTGGTATCAGGGTGTCTTCAGGATAATGGCTCTGCATGCAGTGATGCAATGGATTTGTGACATGTGTTAATCATTTGTGTGTTCTGCCTCAAGATACATAACGTAAGGAAGGAGGTCTCTGGAGATCCAATCACCTCCTTAATACTGTGGCCCGGACGACGTAAATAGTCTGCGCCGGCGGTACATACTCACCTTGACAAAGCCTTGTTGCGAAACACATGTCGGTGTGATTGTGGACCCCGTCTCCGTGCTGCTGCTGCCAATGATTCCCGGCCTTCGTGTTCCGCTTCAGCCGTGAGCTTGTCTTTGGTGAACGCACTTGCACCAGCTTTTTGTGGCCGCAAGTAGGGACACTTAGTAGCCCTTAATTGGGTGAAGCGTCACCGTGAGGTGACTTTATTATTTTCTTTTATTTTGTTTTTGCTAGTACAGGGATAGGTTTGGCCAGAGCTGGCTGTTTAAATTGGATGGACTAATACAGCTGCAACACGGAGAGGGTGTCCTCTCTCTTTGTTTTTACTAAGTGTTTGTCACATGTCATCTTAGTCTAAAACTTTTTAAGATTGAAATTGTGTATCCAATAAAGATTATTATGTCTTAAATGAACCAGACTGAAGTATGGTTGTGCACCATTGTGGTTGGTCTAAGATTATCCTTACTCTTTTTTGTGAGGATTTTTCTTTGATATATATATGTGAGTAATTACCAACTGGTAGCACCCACCCTGTATCCGATTATTATTTTAATGTAATATACAGGGTTTCATGTCATTTTACCCTTATGGTTAAACACTGGTGCGGGATCTTGTCTCTTTATATGAACTATTTAAAACACCACCTGTGGCTATTATAAGCTGCTCTGTGTAACTCTCATCAGATTTATGATTTATTATGTTTAAATAGTATATTATTATTTTATAACCAACGTAGGGGCTTGGTTGAGTCCTCTTGATAGGTACTTATTCAGACTTCACACTACCATTGTTTTCTGTGTAATTGAGTCCATAAATCTATTTCTAAATCAGGCCTGAAGCATCTAAAAATACTTTCTGCACTATATCTAACTCTAAAATATATAACTTAAGGCTGTATCCAAAAATCTGACTCTGTTGCATTTGGACCTCCAGCTGCAGCAGCGGCAGTGTTTGGGTTCTGAATCACCATGAGATCCTAAACGGCCATATGTGTAAAGAAGTGGGACATCCTCCACAAGGGGATGCATTTACAGCCTAGAAAATGCCATTTTAGAAATACAGACAGCCTTAATGCTTATTTTAGTCTGTCTTTATTTTGAAAATGATACTTATAAGAAACTTTAACTAATAAATGGGTAAGTGTGTGGAATAAATTTTTTGACATACTTATCCATTTATTAATTCGGAAACTGTTGATGCAGACCTGCCGGAGCACCGCCGCGGACCCGCTGTACAGGTAAGTATTACAGTGGACTCTAAGGGGAGTTTTAGGGTTAGATTGCATGAAGGGAGTCTTAGGGTCAGGCTATGGGGAAGGGAGTCTTAGGGTCAGGCTATGGGGAAGGGAGTCTTAGGGTAGGGCTATGGGCTAGGGAGTCTTAGGGTCAGGCTGCGGAGAAGAGAGTCTTTGAGTCAGTCTGTGGGGAGGGGAATTTGTTGGATTAGGCTGTGGGCAAGGGAGTCTTAGGGTCAGGCTGCAGGGAGAAGAGGGTTAAGGTAATGGAAGGGGAAGGTTAGGATAAGGATTAGGATAAGGGTTGAGGTTAGATAAATACTTACCATTTAAAACTACAACTTTGCCCTGGTGATGATCAACTGCTTTTCCTCAGCAAGGCAGAAGTAATCGATTTGAGAGCCAGTTCACAACTGGCTGGAAGAAAACAACCCTTTTGAAAAAGGGCCTTTTTTGCTGCCAACCCATATGCCACCTAAACTTAACCAAACCCTTACTGTACGGTTACCATACCTCACCACTACCACCATCAGTACCTGATGTACACAGCTCACCATTCCTGCCCCGCCGACAGAAAGGCATCCAGAATGGAAGACTGGACCCTGAGGATCTACATCCGTGCTGGAAGTCAGCAGAGTATGAAAAGTGTCCACATTTTGGGCCGTATTCAGACCACCTGACGTATTGCATATACGTCCGAAATTGTATACTGTGCATGCGTAGTCATTTTTTACTGTAATCTATGTATCTTTTCGGCACGTAGATTGAATATATGCGGTCTTTAAGACCGAAAAGATATGTAGATTATGTTTAAAAATGACTACGCATGCACAGTATACAATTTCAGTAAAAGTCTAAATACAGACCTTTGTTTATCTGAAGCCAAACCCTAAAGTTTAGTTTTGTTTTTCATGAACTCATGAAAATAAATAGTTATTCGGCTTGCTCTAAGTACCTTAAAAAATATCTCTTTTTTAAATTTCTGTTATTAAAATATCATAATTGTTTAATTAGATTTCATGTGTTCAGTAGAGTCACATGACAATGGATATAATCTGGTGATCACGATCTCTGCTTTCATCAAACTGATTATCTTATGCAATGTTTATCTACTTAAAGGCAACAGACGAGATAACTTTTACTTCTGTTTTGGTATTGAAGTCCAAATCCAAACATTTAATCAGCTGTGTGGGGGAGTTTTTTTTACCTCCCCAAACAACAACAATAGAATAGAAGAATAGAATAGCAAAAACACAGTAAGCAACTAAAAAATATTGTGTAAATTGATGAATTCACTATCGAGTAGTATAACACAATTTATTAAATCCACATACTTATAAATAGAAGCAACATAAAACAAACATATATATAAATAAGATAAAATATCTCCTGATTATATATAAGCTGAATTTATGCTACTTAGGATATGTCAAAGTTAAAATATTGACATAAAGGCATTTGTATAAAGTCGATAATCAATGAATATTGTTTATACCAAATGTTATAACTGAATTCTACAGGATTCAGACTGATTCGGTGTTGATGGTATTTTCTAAAGTTAATTTAATTGTCAGGTGTGATTTTAATCAAATAACATTCCATCTACATGTAGGATGTGGGGGTAAGGTAAAAAAGAAATAGAGAAAAAAAAGAGAAATAATGAGCGAATGGGAGTTTACTTGTTTGAGTTGATGACAAAAGAGACCTTCCCATATACTACAATACCAATTAGCCTTAAGTCTTATCATATGACCGTTACTTGACCCACACAGTTGTAAAAATTGTTTTTTCTAATAAATATATTCAGGAATCTTGGCTGCCACCAAGAGGTGGATGTCGATATTCACAATGACTGATTTAAGTACAATAAGCATATACAATTTAAAGGCTATTATAGACATGTGCGTATAAGCAAAAAAAAGAAAATGTCCCAGCCTCTCTGCCATTAACCAGTAACTAATGATACCATGCTATATGTGAAATAAAATACATAAATGTCAGATATACACATTTGCAAATATATGATAAACCACCAGCCACTATCAAGGCTTTCTGCCATGGTGGTCCTAACTCTAATAATGAGAGTCTATATAGCTTCATGGTGACTTTGGTCTGGATACTGACTTAAGAAGGATCTTGATATTAAGGACCTGATTCACACTTAAGAATCTTCTTAAAATAAGAACTTAAAGTTACTCCTAGGCTAAACCATGTTGATTGCAGGGGAGTCATATTTCATCTGTTGCAAACAGTACTAGTGTTGAGAGGTGATATTTCCCAGCCCAAGTCTAAATAACAGTGTAATAGTAAAGCTGGTCAGTATCTGTGTGCAGTAAGCAATTCAAAGATATATCCATGCATGCAAATAATACAATTAAATGAATTCCCTCTGCAATCAACATGGTTTTGCCCAGGAGTGACTTTAAGTTCTTATTTTAAGAAGATTCTTAAGTGTGAATCAGGTCTTGAGAGAGGAAAGTTACACCTGGCAAAACCATGTTGATTTCAGGAGGAGTCAAGATAATTGTATTCTTTTCATGTAGTGATATATCTTTGAGCTGCTTATTGCACACAGATACTGACGAGCTTTACTATCACACTGTTATTTAGACTTGGGCTAGGAAACACCACCTCTCAACTCTAATGATATTTGCCAAAGGTGAAATACTTCCCTGCAATCAACATGGTTTAGCCCAGGAGTAGCTTTCCTCTCTTAATTTCAAACTCCTTCTTAAGTCTGTATCCAGCCCTTTGTGATTAGCACTTATGTCTATGTACAGAGGTTTTGAGTTTGATTCCTGGACTAGACCTTATCTGTGTGGAATCTGTACATTCTCTTTGTTTGTACTCTGGTCTCCTCCCATACTTACAGTTCAAGAGTCTTGGTTGAGCTGAATGTTAGGCAAGCAGATCCGGAAGGCTTAGATAAGCTGAACTGCAATGTTAAAGTCAGCTTGAACCGCAATGTTAAAGTCAGCTTGACCTGAAGGCTAGAGATAGCTAACTGGATGGCTCGAGGGAGCTGGACCAGATGGTGAGAGTCAGCTGGAGCAGATAACTTGAGATAGTTGGAGAGTAGGCAGAACCGGACTGGAGTGCAGGCAGGACCAGACTGTAGTGCAGGCAGGACCGGACTGGAATACTGGCAGGACCGGACTGGAGTGCTGGCAGGACCAGACTAGACAGGATCAGGATCACCAGCACAGGATAGCAGGATCAGGATTACCAGAATCACAAGCACAGGATAGCAGGATCACAGGAGAACCAGGATCACAAGCACATGATAGCAGGATCAGGATTACCAGGATCACAATCACAGGATAGCAGGATCAGGATTACCAGTATCACAAGCACAGGATAGCAGGATCACTGGAGAACCAGGATCACAAGTTCAGGATTACCAGGATCACAAGCACAGGATAGCAGGATCAGGATTAACAGGATCACAAGCACAGGAAAGCAGGATCAGGATTACCAGGATCACAAGCACAGGATAGCAGGATAAGGAATACCAGGATCACAAGCACAGGATACCAGGATCAGGATTACCAGGATCACAAGCACAGGATAGCAGGATCACAGGAGAACCAGGATCACAAGCACAGGATAGCAGGATCAGGATTACCAGGATCACAACCACAGGATAGCAGGATCAGGATTACCATGATCACAAGCACAGGATAGCAGGATCACAGGAGAACCAGGATCACAAGCACAGGATAGCAGGATCAGGATTACCAGGATCACAACCACAGGATAGCAGGATCAGGATTACCAGGATCACAAGCACAGGATAGCAGGATCACAGGAGAACCAGGCACCTTGGATGAACAAGTTGTTCTGGCAATGATGGTAAAGTCTTCAGAGTTTAAATAGCGTGCCCTGCATGCTAATTGGCTGGAGGACTGAAGCAAATGACTCCCATTGGTGATTCAGAGTCACGTGAGTTATAGGCAAGATGGTGGCGCCCACGGACCGGAGCTCCTGCGGCGCTTGGCGCCAGAATACACGTGGGATGCCGACAAAGGATGCAGTGTTCCAAGCTTGTGAGTATAGGAGACTGTCACTATGCTAGTGGCTGTCTCCATGACCCTGGAACGCGGGACCGCTGGGAGAGAGTTGCGGCCGGCCGGAGCGGGTAAGTGCGGTGCTTGCCACCGCTATCTGTGACACACTTACTTCCATTAGGAATTTGTCTGATCACTTGTTCCTGTGTTGTGACTTTCTTCTTTGTATCCTCACTCCAGTATCTTCAAACTATTGAATATTGTCCATGGATTTCAGCAAAACCTTAGACCTTAACTCATGCATAAACTGTAGTATATTTCTTTGCCATCTTCGTGTGCTCCTACATCTCTGCATTTCCACTGTGGAGTACTCACTGGGAGACAGCGAGCGGCGGCGTGGGGTGGACGTGCAGCTTCTCCATGGCGCCCCGGCGGATCTGGAAGGATCTGCTGGGGACCAATAGAGAAGCTGGACGTCAGCAGGTGACGTCACCGTCGGCCAGAATTGGCCAGCGGTGGCGGACCTGAAAGGAAACAAGGCGGCGATCCAATCCAGGCTCGCCGCGTCATTGGCTCCGCCCTCAACAGTCGATATAAATGCGGCTGAGGGGACGAGGCAAGTCAGTCGGCAGGAAGAGAGTGTCGTGTCAACAAGGAAGGAGCAGCTGGAAGAAGACTGCAAGCAAGCAGAAGATTATCATCGGAGTGAGAAGACGTCGGTGGAAGCCCCGCGGCCGCAGGGAGAAAACCCGCGGGCGGAAAACCATCAAGAAGCCCCGCTGTTGTCAGGAGGCAATCAGCGGGCGGAAGATCCCCAGGAAGCCCCGCTGTTGTCAGGAGGCAATCAGCGGGCGGAAGACCGGCAGGAAGCCCCGTGCTCCCGGAGGAATGGGCAGAAGGCTGCACCGAAGCCCCGCTGTTGCCAGGAGGCGGCAGGCGGGCTGAAGTTCGGGGGACCACGTCGCCTGTTACCCGGGGAGCTTGCAAAAGAGCTCTTGAGCCCCTGGTTGATAGGCCAGGTAAAGAGGCGGCTGCCTCCCACTCCCCAATACCCCTAGACCACCAGGGTTGAGCCCAGCACCTGTACTCCCTGTGTATATTGGGGAAGAGGTGACTACCTCCCCTCTCCAATACTCCCTAGACCACCAGCACTCTATTGGCTCACTATAGGCAAGCGAGGAGGCGGCTGCCTCCCGCTCCCTACACTCATCTAGACCACCAGGGGCTAGTTTACATCGTGTGGGGTAAGAGGTTTGTGTCTCTCTCCCCCCCCCCCATAAACTAGACCTGCATTAGGGAAGATAGAGCCTGGCATGTTGTGATACACTGTTGTAGTTGTTTCCTGTTTACTAGTTTGGTTATAGTGTCAAGAGCGTTACCTCCTTAAGAGATTCTCTGTAAGTTGGGGGTTAGTTCCCCGTGTTTAGCGGCATTAGGTCGTAGACAGTTGTATTTGTAGGCCAGGCTGCTAACTTTTCCCTCTCCAGGCCTGGAGTGTCGGGAGATTGTTGGAGTGCCTTAATCCAGAACATCAAGCATCCAGTTGGGAGAAAAAGGAATCTTCCGTCTCAGCTGGAACAGGTAGGACACTGCAGAGGGGAAATTGTCGGGAGGTGGGTTATTGTGCCGTCCTAGTAGCGTTTCACACTGTTTACCTTATGTATTTCAGTATTCTAACTGCATATTCCTTTGTATCTTTGTTTCATTAGCATTTCCTGTTATAACTGTGTTATCCCTGCAATAAACCTTATTAGTTCCTGAGCTAGTCATATCCCCATCATTCTGACATGACGGAATTGTGAACATTTAGATTTAACGCATGTGTAAGCATACCATTCAGGTTTATAGAAAATGACTTCCGAAACCTTTGAACAGAGGGACCTTTTTGATCATAACGAGGCGTGCCTTATTATTACAATGTAATACTACCTTCTCTCTGCGCACCAACCCAGACATGCAAACCACCAACATTTTTCTTTAGTAGAAGTCATAAAAATGTATTAATTAGTATTGGATGTCCATGTGCAGAAGGAGTTGTTAGGTGTGCAATTTCCTGCAAGTGTGTATATTGCCGGCCTGCAATTGTGGATCCCTCCTGTATCTCAGTATTTGGTCCTTAGATTGTTAATAATTGGTTTTGAAGATTTTTAACTACTGATGAAAAAGTTTCACCCAAGTTAACTTTCAACTGTTCCTGACTGAGCTCTTTCCACTGATTTATGCTTCTTGTACAAGAATGTTAAACCACTTTTGGAAATAGATAGTTCCATCTGAGGTGGTCCTCCAATCTAACACAGTAGAACAGTTTAAACATGCTTGGGATAAATATAAGAATATTAAATCTCAACATAAATTTGTAGGGTTTGGTGAATTGGAGGTAAGAAGTGTTCTCGGAGAGAATTGGGCGTTTGATACATTAAGGCCACTCAGAGAGACAATTCCTCTATGATACAAAGTACAAACAGCACCCAGGTAGAAGCGCCGAGCCTGTGTATGTGAGAACTCCCAGGTATGTCTCACCGGACCTTATGGAGTTTCAGTTCTAAGATTCTTCTTTGTATACAGACACAGTTCCGGAATATAGCTCAGTCACTTACAGTTTCGTAGTTAAATTTCTTGGTATGTATGGAAGATCTGTGATATTCTTCTCTGCTCCGATATTCACTGCCCGCATGCACCGGTCTCCGTTTCCCTGCCTTCCTCCACGCTAGGTTCGCAGTAATAACCTTTGACCTTTTAGCACTCAGAGTATATTAAAAAGAAGGGAGAGACTGCATGGTGCAAAATCATTTATTTAAACAGGTTAAAAATATTTTAGCAGATATACTCACAAGGAAAGTTGAAGATCAACTTTCCTTGTGAGTATCACTCAGTAGCGCTCAGCGTAACATCGCTGCTCTGGCCCGACACTCCCCCTTGTAGGAGCGTATTAACTCTCTCTTACGCCAGCTGAAGGCTACCCTAACTTCAGCCGGCGTCAGGGAGAGTTGATACGCTGGGACGGCGGCGTTAGTACGTTAATGGAAACTTTAAACGTGTACTAGTTATTTAGATTTTAATTTATATTTAAGGGCCTGATCCAGATCTGGAGTCCGCACGGAAGAATGGATTGCACTCTCCTGTCACTCTCCTCTCTTGTGTGGCATTCTGGACACATCCATGTCCAGAACCCTACCTTAACCTCTACACATGGATCTGTGATAGCATTTAAGATCACTTAAAATGAAATATGTGCTTTTAACCTAACCTATATTTTGATTATATTAAGAAGGGACATATCTAGAGATCTGATATTTGCCCAATTTCTGTGCATTCACATTGCATTGCAGTCGCTTAATCATTCTGTACCCGGGAATGTATTCATGCTTTCCAATTGGAATGCACAGTAAACAGATTATTCTTTAAAGATACATATTTTCTTAATAGAAATGAAACATTATATTGGGGAAAAGTAGCTTTAATAGTTCTTTTGTATTGGAAACATTGGTTATTCTGGAGTAAAGAAATTAGTTGGTTAAGGTTACCAGTTAGAATAAATAGATTTTGATGTCCTCAGTGTTATCTCCTTTCCTATACCCCTTTCCTGACCCTGCTCCCCCCCCTTTTCATTTTCTACCCTTTCAATGTTTACTAAGTGTTAATTCTCACTCCGGACCTGTTCATTAACTGTTGGGTTATTGTACTACCTGGTTTCCTAGAGAAATAAACCTATTTATACTAAAAATAAACAGAACAGAGTGATAGGAACAAGTAATACTCACTATTCCTCTGAAGAAACATTATAGATGAAACGCATCAGCAGAGTTCTACCTACCTTTTATCACTGACACTGACTATTGGCAAACCTTTAAAATTATCGTGGATTAGCTAAATGCTGCAGTGTTCCGGACCGCTGCAGCTATACTAAGAGGAGAGCCGGAGTCTGAGCTTTTTAAACCAGCTTATTGACGCGACTGACACGGAGACACTGAAAGACTTACCTTGGAAAAGGAAACGCTGTGCTGTCCTGGGAGGATAAGTAACACGGTTTTATTTTTTGCCTTGGAACTTTACATTTATATCTTTCTGTCGTTGCACAGATACTGCTGGATATCTCCATATATATCAGTCCTATAGCGTTAATGCATTGTGCTGGGATCATATATGCGGCCGGCGAACTCTCTCTTTAGTTTGTGTAAATGAGTGGAATCCAAATCTCCTTGTGGATGGGCATTCAGTGAACTCTATTTTAGTGGATTGAAGTTATACTTTCATTGCTGCTTTCTGGATAATAGGATTGCTTTTTCCTTATTATGACATCTAATTAAGGAATCCAGCTATTATAGTGGACATAATTTCCAGTGCCGTTCTTATTCTGGATTTACAAAAACTGCCTTATCCTTATTAGGACATCAAATTAAGGAACCCAGCTACCAAAATTCCTAATTAAATCACGGGTGCTGGGTTAATAGGAATATATAGCAACTATTAATAATTCTCCGCTACCACTCTACATATACTAGCTACCTCAAGGTCCCTCATTACCTTCATCCACCATACTTTGAACATTTTGAATATGTTATTGCCATAGTACTGGTTCAGAGTGTTTTTATATAATTTGTTCAGAACTATTTATTTTATCATTATTGTTTTTTATTTTTATTTTTTGTCTGGTACCCGATTATATAATAAACCAGACTATATAGTGCAATAAATCTGTTGTTTTTAAGAAGGCTTGAGTTGATTAATTTTTATTAATTATATTGTTTTTATTTTTGTTTAATTTATTGGTAATACTTATATTTTTATACCTTTTTTTAGTTGTTGTTTTTTTTCCCCACCACTACAGCGCTGGAAGTTTTGTTTTCTTATTTTATTGTATTAGGGAGTCACTATCCCTTTACCAGCTGCATTTGGAGGAAAAATCACAATATAAGTGGCTGTTTAGATTCATTGAGCGCCTGTAATTTGTTTTTCTTCTTTGTATATTTTTTGAAATATGTTTGTATTTTTTTTTCACTGCTTAGTAACACTCCTCCCAAAACCTCAAAATTATCTAAAGAAATGGTTGCATCAGGTCTTCGTTGTCCATTACTTCCCTTTCTTTATTTCAGCAGTGAAGAAGCTTTTGCTAGAAAACTTTTCAAAGCCAAAATTATCTAGTTTGTCCATCACAATCTACAAGGAGAAATGTGTATCTTTATGTTGCTTTTTTACTGCTTTCAAGGTAAGGGTTACCACTGAATAATTTGTTTAGGTCGATTAATACAAGGTGCAAAGATCTTTGATGGTTGGTGATATGCTGGTGTTGGTGTGTGTGTGTGTGTGTTTGTGTGTGTGTGCGATTCTAAGAGGGGTAAGTAAAATCTTTTCATTAAGATTCAGATAGGGGGTGCTTATAGTGCTCAAAGCACTCTTTCTGTGTTATATATTAAATGTAGGGAGTGATGTGTTTGAGCGCTTTCAGTATATTTTAGTAATAAAAGTTTTCTTTTTAAACTTGAACGAAAGTCAAATCTTCCTTATGACATACTTAAAAAAATTCCTCTGTAGTATAAGTTGTTATCACTTTGAAATACAGAGATACCATGTTATTGAGTTGCATTCAGTAAGACAATATTATAAAACTAGATGTGGTATATTTGTAATTTCTCAGTTAATTCCATTTATTGGTAAATGGAGGTAGTGTAGATACAATGCATTGTGTTGACAGGTCCTTTATTGCAGTCATTACAGTATATGTGTATCGGTCCCAACAAGGTTAATGAACACCACCAAACTTCCTACAGACTAAACCTACTGTAGGTTTTCTGACTCCTTCAAGCATAAAATGGCATCAGTTCAGAAGCCTGGATCGGTGCACAGAGCTGTGGCATGCCTATACTGTACTTTGTAATACCAAGTCATGTACACTTGTGATTGCAACTCAACCCCTCTGCGGGAATAAAGGTTGAATGAGTCGATTTTTGTGATTTATTACAGGAGTCGGATGCGCTTCAGGCTATACTTGTTTTCATCAACCGAAAGCTTTGACTGTATTGGAGAATGGATCTATAACCATCCCTTGTATATATGCCTATGATGAAGACCCAGACGTAGAGTATAAAGTTGACTGGGGAGAGTCACATGAACCACATTGCACCATTATCAAGGGGATAATCATTGACTCTGATGGAAATATTAAAGACAAATATAAGGGAAGAATTTCCAGGTTACTGGATCCTAACAATAAATGGAAATTCTCCATCACAATCCAAGGGCTGACTATCTTGGATGGCCCCATTATCTGCTGCAAAGTATCTCGTTTTAAAAATGGCAAAAAAGACTACACCAGGAGAATAAATGAAGGGACTTCACTACGTTTTACAGGTAATGATTTCTCCCTAAAAATCTAATCAAAGTTAAAATATATTTACAAAGAGCTAAAAGTAAGGGGGTATTGTGGGGCTCAGATAAAGCTTTTCATTCTAAGATGTTTATTTTGAGACATTGTGGGAAAGTTAGATTGCAGTCCTTTTTCTAAATCAGTAAATGTGGTTTGTTTATTTACCAATTAGCAGCTGCTGGCTCAGACAATGAATCACATTAACAATTCAATTCACAGGATGAGCCACCCACTGTTTCTGTAGGACACTGAATAGGTGATGTCATCTCCATTGACTGATTTCTGTAGAAACTAATTGATAATTGATAAGTAAACAAAGGTTTAACAATTTCTGAAGCTCTATTTAGCTTTCCCCAGCAGGTAGGCCCACCCTGCATGGCAGAGGTTTCCCTGATGTTGGGATAGTTTTAACTTAGCACAACTTTATATTGTGGTATACCATATCACCACTTCTTCCACTGATTGCTTTGAAAACCTATAAATCTCAATTTGCTTCTATTATTTTCGATGTTTCCATACCACCACTTCTAAATATCCAAACTTACATTTTCATCTCGAGCACTGCATTTATGAGAATGTCAAACTAGACCAGATAAAGGCATTTGAATTTTCTTCAACTTTTATTTCAGATTCAAATCGTATTGAGGTCAGTTTTCCAATGACCAGCTAAAACAGTCAAACAAATACACCCAGAAGTTATGCTGTATTAAAATGTATTAGTGCTGTGTTATTAATCAAAATACGTAGATTTTTCAGCTTTAAGATATCCAAAACCATGCAATGTTTGCTCATTTGATCGCTTGCATTTCACTTCCAATCCCCTCCCCCTAAACTTTTCCAGACTCCAGCAAAATTGAAATAGTGGTGAATCAGAAGTCTGGATCTGTGCACAGTCTGTTTGCACACTTATACTGCATATTGTACAGCCAAAGGACAAACCATGCTGTCGGAAACTGTTGAAAGTGTCATTTTTCGTAAATCTGGAAAGAGCATGTTGCAATGGGTTGCTGTTATGTGTGGGATGAAACTTCAATGCTGAAAGGGAAATAAATGAAAGACTGAACACTGTAAGGTTTAGAAAAGAAGAAGAAACTTTTATTGAACTTAGCTGCAGTTCAGATGTCAATCACACAGAGACATTAAAGGTTGCCAAACATGCAGGGGCCATGCTGGTTGACTGGCGTAAATAGACTGTATGGGCATCAGGAAACAGCACATGAGGAATGCCTCAAAAGACAACAGGGTCAGGAAAAAGCGAATGAGGAATTCTTGGTGAAGGCGGTTACCAGGACAATGGCCACCCAGACTATCATCCATGTTAAAATACTGCAATATTTCATGATTGGTTAGTAAGTGTAGATAACATACTGTAATATTTCCTACGTGGTGAGTAATTGAAAATAATTGATTATCAGGTGCTACATAACCATATATGAAGTCCTGTTGAAATGTATCAGAAGGTTATATAACATATAAAAAGAAATTGGGCAAAAGGATAAAAATAATTCCAGAGTTCCATTCCAAATGCACAGAATAGAGGCCAAAGTTTTGAATCTGATGCATTGTATCAAATGATGAAAACATCTTTGCTCCTAAATTTAGTAAGAGGCCTAATCAAAGTAAAGGGATTGTAAACAAACAGTGGATATTTTCACAAAATTGAGGTTTCTGGAATTATTTCATAGCAGGGTTGTCGACTTTTTAAAGCTTCCTTCCGGGAGATCCCAAATGGAATCCGTAAGTGGGGCTTAATGACACAATTTATGGAAATCATTAAGCCTCACCTCCTGTCAATCACTACTGTAATTTCTAGTGTTCCAGGGTGGGTGGGGCTTGATGACAGGGCTTGAAGTCCCGCCCATCCTTAGTAACTCTAAGTATTAAAATAGAAATTGACAGGGGGCAGGACTTGAGGGAGATTTCTGGGATACTCAAAATTCGGGAGTCTCCTGGATATTCTGGGAGAATCGGCAACCATGATTTATAAGCTAGCTAACAGGATCATTCAAGGCCAGAGTAATCTACACAGTCAATATGACCTACCATACTGGGACTCAGGAACATTTGCTAGGGGCAGGAGAGAAGTGCAATTGCACACGGTGCACCCCAAGGTGATTTAAAGATGAACACCCATCAGGCCTCGTTAGATAGCAGATGGGGTAGGCGTCATTTACTTTAAAAGTACAAAGTTCAGTAAGACCAAATCAGTTTCATTGAATGATGCTGACCTAACATATGTGGCAGCGTCATTCATCAAATTAGATTTGGTCATACAAGGCTCCTGTAGAGCCCTATATAACCAGTACTGTTTTGTGGCTATATAAAAGGGGCAGATACGTAAGCTTAGACACATGTAAGGGGCAGATATGGAAGCTGGAAACACATAAGGGGCAGGAATGGGGGCTGGACACATATAAGGGGTAGAGATAGAATCTGAACACATATGAGAGACAGACGTGTAAGCTTGACACATATGAGGGGAAGATATGAAAGCTGGACACACATAAGAAGCAGAAATGGAGGATGGACACATATAATGGGCAGAAATGGAAGCTGGACACAAATAAGGGGCCAAACTTGAAGTTTAGCAGATTTAAGGGATAGAAATGGAAGCTGGGCAGAAATGGAAGCTGAGCACATAGAACTGACATAATTAAAGACTGGATGCATGTGCAAAGGGCATAAATGGAGGCTGAACATACATGCAAGGGTCAAAAATGGAGGATAGACACAAATACAAGAAGAGAAATGGAGGATAGACACACATACAAGGAAAGAAATGGAGGATGGACACACATACAAGGGGCAGAAATGGAGAATGGACACACATACAATGGGCAGAAATGAAGGCTGGACACACATACAGGGGGCAGAAATGGAGAAAAAACACACATACAAGGGACAGAAATGGAGAATGGACACACATACATGGGCATGAATGGAGGCCACATTAAAGGACACATAAAGGGGATGGAAATGAATGCCGACATTTTTTATTTCTTTGTTTTTTTTGTTTTTTTTAAGGAAGGGACACCAAAAACATTTTTTTGCCCTGGGCTCCCCTAGGTCTAGAATCATCTCTCCTGGGGCTCACAACCTGAGCACAAAATCTCATGCATCTTGTGTCCCATAAATCCTAGTACCCGGTAATCCTAAAGACATGAAGATGATTGATTGACTCCAGTGTGTGTTTTTATTTCTGACCAATATAATGAATGATCTCATTCATATGATGAATGTAAATATAATCTTACTGGAACTGTCCTGGTCTGTTCACTCACCTCTAGTATTCAATAACAAATGTCTTCTCTCTGTAGATGGGAAGTCTACATCTCAGATGGATAAACTGATTGCTGTCCCAGGAGAAGATATCACCATCCCATGTCATTACCCTCAGGAGATCACAGAGGAAGTACAGCAAGTCATTTGGTATAGAGGAGGCAGTGAATTTTGTATGTCAGAGGAAGTTCAAATTTACGACTCTGACAAAATTTATACGCACAGCCCGTTATCACTGGTGAATTTCCCTACCAAGGGTTCACTGCGCATGAATAACATTACCTTATCGGATGGATTTTATTACTGCTGCAGTGTGAATACCACTAAAGGCAAATTAAAAAGAAACAGTACACAACTGATTATTGAAGGTAAGTATATATAAAGGATAAAGAGTCATGGAGTTATGAGAAAAGGTAAGCTAGTCCAGGCATGTTTACTTTAGAAAAGTGGCATCTAAGAGGAGATATGGGACCAGATTCAGAGAATGAAAATAAAAGAGGAAAGTTACTCCTGGGCTAATCCATGTTGTTTGCAGGGGAGTCATATTTTATCTGTTGTAAACTGTATTAGAGTTGAGAGGTGATATTTCCTATCCCAAGACTAAATAACAGTGTGATAGTAAAGCTGGTCAGTATCTGTGTGCAGTAAGCAATTCAAATATATATCCCTGCATGCAAATAATACAATTATCTTGACTTCCCCTGCAATCAACATGGTTTTGCCCAGGTGTAACATTCCTCTTTTAGGACCGTATTCACAGATATGATTTTTCGTGGTTATCTATGCGTATATTTAGGAGCGGATTAACTGCGCATGCGTAGCGACTTTTTCCATGCAAGTTACGTAGGATTTAGTCACGGAAGTACATTAGGCACGGACTTCTGAATCGCACTTAGGGACATATGTAAGGAGGTGCGGGGTTGTCTTCTATGCGCTGCGGATAATGTGTGGCACCTTATAAATAAATGTTAATAAGTTACGTGAAGTTGTCGGAGGGAGGCATTTAAATGAGCTTTTGATGGCGTGCTTAGTCATGTATGTACATCCGTAAGTAACATACGCACATAAGTACATACGTAAAGTTAAGGTAGCCCTGTGGAAGTGCAAGTCAACAAAAATCCCATGCTAGGTATGGGAGTTATCTTGCTACATGCGCGTATATTTGTGTACTTTAGAGATACGCATTTCTGAATCTGTTCCTTAATTTCAAGCCCCTTCTTAAGTCTGGATCCAGCTTATTGATCATAAAAATGGATTAAAGACACTGGGTCTGGTTTAGATTTAAGAAGGAGCTTGAAAATAAGGACCTGATTCACACTTAAGAATCTTCTTAAAATAGAAACTTAAAGTTACTCCTGGGCTAAACCATGTTGATTGCAGGGAAGTCATATTTCATCTGTTGCAAACAGTACTAGTGTTGAGAGGTGATATTTCCCAGCCCAAGTCTAAATAACAGTGTGATAGTAAAGCTGGTCAGTATCTGTTTTCAGTAAGCTATTCAAAGATATATCCCTGCATGCAAATAATACAATTAACTTGACTCCCCCCAAAAACAAAATGGTTTTGCCCAGGCGTATCTTTAAGTTCTTATTTTAAGAAGATTCTTAAGTGTGAATCAGGTCCTAATGACTTGATTCACACTTAAGAATCTTCTTAAAATAAGAACTTAAAGTCACTCCTGGGCTAAACCATGTTGTTTTCGGGGGAAGTCAAATTAATTGTATTCTTTGCATGCAGGGATATATCTTTGAATTGCTTACTGAAAACAGATACTGACCAGCTTTACTATCACACTGTTATTTAGACTTGGGCTGGGAAATATCACCTCTCAACACTAGTACTGTTTGCAACAGATGAAATATGACTCCTTAAAATAATAAAGTCACTCCTGGGCTAAACCATGTTGTTTTCGGGGGAAGTCAAATTAATTGTATTCTTTGCATGCAGGGATATATCTTTGAATTGCTTACTGCACACAGATACTGACCAGCTTTACTATTACACTGTACTGTTGACTTGGGCTGGGAAATATCACCTCTCAACACTAGTACTGTTTGCAACAGATGAAATATGACTCCCCTGCAATCAACATGGTTTAGCCCAGGAGTGACTTTAAGTTCTTATTTTAAGAAGATTCTTAAGTGTGAATCAGGTCCTAAG
>WWET01002529.1:60429-86905 GCA_011038615.1 Limnodynastes dumerilii
GGTGGGGGGTGGCAAACACTTTGGAATTCTCCTTCTTAAGGGGGGGAGTTAGGGAAGCCCTAGGACACTAAAGAAAAATAAGGGAGAGGTGGTGAGAGGAAGCTTTAAATTAGGTGCTGATACATGCTTATCTGCACTAAAAGCTTTCAAATCTGTGAATCAGGTCCTCCATATAGGAGTTCTGAGCGCTGTTTATTAATACAATGCTTGGAACTTTCAGCTCTCAGCTGCTCCCAATGTATTTATAAATAGCGCTCAGTGCTCAAACATTGGGGTGTTCGGTGGTGTTATAAACTGACAGCCTGCAACAGCTTGTTAGGAGTTCAGGAGTGGTCTCCCCTCATCCTCATCCACACAGAAGTTAGGATACAGCTGAGACCCACCAACAGAAGGTCTGAATCTGGTCCTGTCTGTGTGCTATTCTTGGATTATCTTTATGGTTTGCAAATATCAGACTTCTGTGAAATGATCACATTAACCACATCCCTTACAACAACACATTTCTGTAAGTCAATTACTGCTTTAAGTTATGTGACTCATGCAAATATAAAATAGTGTCTGTTGTGTCTGGATTGCTAGGCAGAGAGAAGGGTATGTCTATAATGTGCTATAATAGCAAGTCACGCTAACCTTAGATCACAACACAGTGAGAGTTGTCAGAAGTGACTTCTCCTAAATTGCTGCACTCAGTTTGCATGGACACAAAAGCAGACAGAGTCTGATCAAAATCCCCAGATTCAATGGGGAGATCATATCTCTAAATCCAGTTTGTAGCCAGTAAGAGATTTGGGTCACAACAGAAATTGTCACCCAGTGTGGTCTTACAATGTATTGTCAAATATGTACAAGGAATTTATCCATTATTAAAGTAAATACCAACCATTCAGGAAAGGAATAAGCTCTCTAAACTACAGTTGTGCTAAGCTCAAACTTCCCCATGCATGGCAGGCCCACCTTCATAGGAAAGTTAAATGGGGCTTCAGAAATCATTAAACCTTTGTTTACTTACCAATCAACAGCTACAATGGAGCTGACATCATCTATTACGTGTGCTAAAAAAGATTGTATGACTCATCCTGTGGATTGAATGGGTGATGTCAGCCTTATTGTCTGAGCCAGAAACTGCTAATTGGTAGATAAACAAACCTTTAATTAATAATAATGGACTGCAATCTAATTTTCCAGCCATGTTGCAAAATGAGTATCTTAGAATGAAAAGCAATATCTGAGCTCCACTGTAAGTAGTAATCAGCAATATAAAGCAGCATTCCTTCAAATTATTTATAAGGTGTAGAGGCCAGGGTGTCAGAATGTGGAGGGTCAAAGGGAAGCCACCACCCAGGAGCAAAATAGGGAGGCCCTATAAGTCTATATGACTGTAATGCTGGCATTTCCATCATATAGACATGCCAGTAGTCTACTATTCATACTTAAATAAATAAAAAATATAAAATGTAAGCTTTGTTGGCTGGCAGTTCTCTGATAAATCAATGTGGCCTGTGTACTCCCCTATCTCTGCTCTACTCACATAATTTGAAGCTTCAGCGTATTGTATCATGTTGTAAAAGATGACCTGATAGTAATAATGGATCTGATCCAGGCTGGGGCATATGCTCATCATCACAGAATATTTTTGCATACATATATGATGCACAAGGGATGAACTAATGTAGTCAATGTACATTAAGAGCTTGTTCCCATGAATGAATAACATTTGGGGCTGGATTGGGCTTTGAAAATCTGCAGAGTTTTTGACATGTCTTAGTCCATGAATCTACTAACGGCTGATACTACACAGCCTCTATCGGATCAAAGATGTGGCATTAAACCCTGTACATGCTTAACTAAAGGTATATAAATGTTGTATATACATCGGGGTAACCACCTGGGTAGCTCAAATAAAGTGTGTTGATTAAAAAAAATAAACAAAATTTTTTTTTTCTAATGACTATACATTTTTGTACATTCTTAATTAAGAGCAAATTTTGCAAAAACCATGCAGTACTTAACATTTTCATTGTTGTAAACTAACCATGCTGGAAAATGGAACATATTTGAAAACATATCTGCATTGTACTCGGCTGTTATGTGTTCCATGCAAAAGACCGAATTGCGGAAGGATTCAGAGCTACACTTACACGTTTGTCTGAATCCTTCATCCAAGATATATTATCTGTGTAGTGTTTTCCCTAAAACTGGATGAATTATTTATGTTTCAGTCTGGATTAGGCCTAATGTATTTCTCAACAGATATTACTTTATCGTTAGATTAAAAAAAATATACATGTGCAATATTTCCATGATTCTGGAGTTATACCATAATTTATTTTTAATGTACACTGAAGCCATCATGAGTATTAGGAGGGTTAGCAGGAGCAGTTAGCAGGAGTCCAAAATCCAGATGTGACCACATACACCTTTACACCATACATCTTTCGTGACATGGTACCAGATTCACAGATTAGAGGAAAATAAGTACCCACAGATTTGCAAAACTATGCAACTAAATGGCAAGTGCGCTCTCATGAAACTACCCATGTTACTACTTTTTTTGCTGACTTCCACATCCATAGGGCAACCTTAACTCTTTGTGTCTTTCTTTGGGCCTCATTCATTAAAAACGATTTTGGGCTGTACTTATGGAACTACAAGGATCAGCAAAGGTGATCCTTGTAATTCTGTCAGTACAGCATGGCTACACTTGCAGTCATGCCACGCTGCGTTTACAGTGTCCTAAAAAAAAACCCTACACATACATTAACCATTACATTGCTATAATAAAGTTTGCATGTGAAAAAATATATTTACCTAACTAACATTGCAACACTGTAAACGCAGCGCAGCATGACTGCAAGTGTAGCCATGCTGTACTGACAGAATTACAAGGATCACCTTTGCTGATCCTTGTAGTTCCATGAGTACAGCATGGCTACAGATTGCAGCCATGCAGTACTTAGGATTTTTACACACTAAAACACATGTCTGTTATACGGGCAGCTCTATGGCTGCGATTTAATTTTTTGTGATTTAAAGGCGATTTCACCGCGATTCGGTGAAATCGTCTTTAATGAATTACAAACGTTCTATGTTTGTAATTAAAAAAAGTCGGAACGCGATTTTTGCACCCACGATTAATAAAAAAAATTAGTGTGATTTTTAGCTTAATGAAGACACTTTGGCGATTTTTAAGCTAAAAATCACACGATTTTTATTAAATCGCGTTTAATGAATGAAGCCCTTTATGCGGATTTTGCTTCAGTACATGCATACATTGAAAACACAGTCCATTATTTAAACCCACTTTACTTAATTTCCTACTTATGAAGCACTGGCATGCCCCTTCTTACGGATCTCATTAAGCACGGCGTTGAACTCCACATCTAGCGGCTTTCCATGAGTAACATCTGGCTAGCACATGTGCAAATCACAGAAAATTGCCAAAGTACGCACATGGCCTAAGTATAATTTGGTACGTTCTTAAATGTGAATCGGACAATGGAGAGTAAAACTAATTTTAGACACTTGTTTTGTATTTCTTCTAAAATAGTACTTAATTAAAGCATTAAAGTCTGTTTACTTACTATATAGTTGTAATCGGGACTCCAGTTGAGCATGTTTAATTGAACTGATGTTGCCCATTTATACACAAGTAAAAAAATCTGGGTTGTAAACTTTATAACTCAATATCTACTGTGTGCATAAATGAGTGACATGAGCTCCATTGATAGTGCTAAATGGCGAGTTAACACACTTTAATTGCAGCGAGAAGGTCCACTTTACATGGCATGAACGCTAAGTATGTTGGGGATTTTCCAGTTTTGACAAAAGGTGTATCTAATCACATCTGTAACCTGAGATTATTACAGATTGTGAACATGGAGATAAATCTGTCAGAATTTGACATAAAATATACAGATTATATAGGAATCAGACATGTTGTAGTATTTTATTTTCAATGTACATTTTTATCCAGGAACTTGTTGGGCACTTTAAAAAAAAAATAAAACTAGAGCTTTAGAGTAATTTAAAAACATTGGGCCAGATCCAGAACAACGCTTGTGAGCGAATATACGCGTGGCGGAGACGTAAAATCGCCTTTTGGTAAGTACTGTGCATGCGCACAGAAAATACGCTCAGTAACGTAGCGTAATTGTGAACGTATGGGCCATTCACGTATGTGTCACGTAAATACTTACGTGTGGGCGTACCAATTTTACGTGAGTACAAAATATGTCTGAAATACGTTAAGTAGGCGGGGGTTTGTATTTAAAGTGTACAGTATGGGCGTGCTTAGCTGCGTAAATACGTGTTGCCCATACATATGTGTGCGGATCACTGCGGTTACGTTGCCAAAAGTTAAGGTAGGGTTTGGAAAGCGTATCTTGACAAAATACGTACATTCAAGGGGTGTGCCAAGGGGAGTGTATAGAATGTACGCACTTGTAAATACGCTACGTGAGTAAATGTACGACAAACGTAGTTCTGGATCTACCCCATTGTAGGTACAGAGTCATTTCCATTGACCTTTGCATTGCTCAAAAAGTCTGAGGTTGTGCACAGATTGGCTGGAGGAATCATGTGTGTTTGGTGAAGCATCTGAGAGGTTACTGGGAATCACCTGACAGCAGGCAAGATGGCGACGCCCATGCACCAGAGAGGCAATGATGCAAATGCCTAATCCCAGACACACACACACATGTGGTAATGGAGATTTACACAGGAACTTCTGGAGGGCTGCAGAGTGAGGAAGCTGCTACTAGATGGCCTGTGACAAGGTAAGTATAGGAGACTGTCACTGCACAGTGACAGGCTCTGAAATCCAAAACTGCAGCACCGCAGGGAGAAGACTGCTGCCAGAGACATCTGACAAGGTAAGTGCGGCGCTTGCAGCCGCAGACCGTGATACGTAGATTGCGTATATGCGGTCTAAAAGACAGCATATACGCAATCTACGTATCCAGAACTACGTCCGTCCATAGACGGACGTAGTTCTGGATCTACCCCATATTTCTTAAAAGGGGTCTGTACCTAAAAAGGTTCATTACTGGTGCTGTCATGGTTAAAAAGAAATGTATTTAAATAAACGTTGTGTGCGTATAGCACTGAATTGCTGGGCATTGCCAGCTGAAAACACTTTAAGGTTAACTATCGGTCCTTATTTGTGTTTTTTAACATTTGTAAGTTACAGCATTAATGCGGTTATTGTGAATCTACAGTATGCCAGTGTTGTAGTATATTTCTAAGGCAAGAATATTAAGCTTTGGAGGTCAAATCATAGGGTATGCAGTAAGATTAAAGGGTATAGGCAATTGGCCACAGTTAACTTCTGGGACAGCCTGAAGTGTCATTCATAGTGTTGATATGATAATTAAACTATTATGAGCTGTATGGTTCTTTTATCAAGGATAAGGTCTATATTAAATAACCTTCCTTGTCTTCGTAATATGTGAACTATAATTGCAATACCAGGATAATGATATAAATGTACAACATATGGTGTGTTGTGTGTGTGTGGAAGTATGTATTTGCTGGAGGAGTTAAAGTAACCATAAAAGTAAGTAGTGCAAGAGTGTATTGGTGCATTGTAACCTAGGGCCTGATCCAGACCTACGCTTATGAAACGTTCATGTGCGTAGCGTTTTTATGCCAGCGTACCTCCGATGCACTCCCCTCGGCACTCCTCTTAGTCGTACTTAGTTTTGCATTCTTACGCCCAGCAAACCCCACCCTAACATTTCTGATTGTACCCGCGGGCGTCCCTAAGCTCAATGCCTAGTTACGACGCTAAGCAAGCACCATACTGTACGATTTAAATGCATCACCCCGCCCTCGGTGCGTATTTTTGGATTTTGTATGACAGACATGCCCCTTCGACCGTATTTACGAAGGTGTTACGATCAAGGCCCATACGCTCAGAATTTTGGAGCGTATCATAAGCGTAACATCTGCCCCTCGCATGCACAATAAGTACAAATGGCTGTTTTTACACTTACGCCCGTCGTAAAAACGCACCCGAGCGTAGGTCTGGATCAGGCCCCTAGTGTATAATCTTACTACTGGTACCTCTGACTAGTGTTTTTCTGTTTTTCTAAGGGCTTCAAGAGCAAAAAAACGTGATTGTGCTTTCAACAAATGTGCCGGCTGTATCCTTCACCAACAGATAAGAATTGAGGACCTGATTCACACTTAAGAAGCTTCTTAAAATAAGAACTTAAAGTTACTCCTGGGCTAAACCATGTTGATTGCAGGGGAGTCATATTTCATCTGTTGCAAACAGTACTAGTGTTGAGAGATGATATTTCCCAGCCCAAGTCTAAATAACAGTGTAATAGTAAAGTTGGTCAGTATCTGTTTTCAGTAAGCAATTCAAAGATGTATTCCTGCATGCAAAGAATACAGTTTACTTGACTCCCCCTAAAAACAACATGGTTTAGCCCAGGAGTGACTTTAAGTTCTTATTTTAAGAAGCTTCTTAAGTGTGAATCAGGTCCTGACACTCTAATCCATTCTCCGACTGTCCTGAGTTGCATCAAGCCTCTTGTGAACAATGTTCTGCCAGCTACCCACAACCATGATGCACAAGGGGCCAGCAGCATATCAGATGATACTCAGCAAAGGGGTTTCAGATGCCGGTGAAAGAGCCAGGTGTTGCAGCGACAATCGCCAGCAGTGCAATGGGAGGAGCCAGTTACAGTCAGTTACTTGTTGTAAGAGGGATCCACTATATACAAAGTGTAGGAATTGGAACAAATCTGGATTAGTCATATCCCGTGGCAACCAGTGCAACCTAACAGGACAACAGTGAGGAGCTCGATGACACAAGTGGTAGGCAGTGTGATAGTCATATTACACCTATAAATACTTTATGAATCTAGCTTTATCTTGTCTAAAATATCACATTAAAACATTCTCAGATAGCGTACTACATAAAAATAAGTGAGAGAGAGAATATATATTAAAAATCAGATATTTTATATTACATGATAAAACAAGTGAAAAATACAGTAACTCAAAAAGCTATTTCATTCAAATGGGTGCATACCCGGTAAGCAGAAGGAGAGGTGGATCGAAATCAGCACTGACAGTAACACAGCCTCCTCCTAACTAAACAAGGCAAACTTCGACACAGTGAAACAGCACTCCCCTCTAGACCATCAACACGTTTCAGCTGATTGCTACAGTCTTTCTCAAGATGCACAGAATGTCAACCGCCTGGACCTAGACTTGACTTGTTCCTACTGCAAACAGTCTTTTATTTTATGTCTGAATTCTGATCTGGATCGGGGGCAATTGCTTGTGCCACGGCCTTACTGTACAGTGACTATATTCCTACACTTCTTCCCTCGGAACGCGAGCCGCAGCAGATGGAGTTGCCTCTGATGTGAATCAGATGGGAATCCCTGCTATTCAGTTCTGAGCATGTGCAGTACAGTATCACACAGAGAAACGGCTGCACGGTCACCTATGAATTGCGCCCATTGTATGAACTGCTATACGGTGATATACTATAGATTAACAGCTTGCAAGCAGGGCCCTCTTACCCACAGATTTTGTTTATTATTACCCTGTCCTGATTTATAACGATTGTCAACATTGTAAAGTGTAATATAATGGCATTATATTTAAAAAAAATAATAATAAATATGTAATATAATAACATGTTGTTAGTAGATTTAGAATAGCACAATCCATGTGCATTGATTTGTGTGTGTGTGTGTGTGTGTGTGTGTGTCTATGTGGGTTTGTATGTGTGAGTATCACATGTCTGAAATCTTTTCAAAGCATAACGTTATACTGTATATAGTACAAGAAACAAACTCTTCGCCCCCACATTCTGCAAAACTCTGCATGTGTGTGTGTGTGTGTGTGTGTGTGTGTGTGTGTCTATGTGGGTTTGTATGTGTACAGATCACATGTCTGAAATCTTTTCAAAGCATAACGTTATACTGTATATAGTACAAGAAACAAACTCTTCGCCCCCACATTCTGCAAAACTCTGCAAGACTGGCCGTGTGGGATGGATGAGATTTGTACATCTTCAGGGTCTGCTCTTGCGCCTGGTAAGGCCAGTACCAATGAGCACAGTGGTTGCCTTTCTGTGTATGCATTTACTGACAATTAGGTTTCAATTGCGCCAGATGGAGGAAACTTGCACAGCCAGACTCCCGTCGGGAAGGCGCCTTCTTAAATTTTCTTAAACTCAAGAAGAAAAGGGCCGGGTCCAGAACTAAGTCCAACAGGGGACTTACGCAAGTCATTTAATTAAGTCCCCTGTCTCGGAACATCTGCTTATGCGCGCCCCAGATGTCCCAACGGCGTAAGTACTAACATACGTAACAAATCTAAGTGTCTAGCTTTCCTACTGACAGTAGGGAGTGCAGGGGGCGGTGCTTTCCCCACTACGGGAGCGTAACTACGGACCCCTGCATGCACGCCAAGGGCCAAAGGTCTTCCCAGCGCCGCAACAAAAGTCTGCATTGCTACAATTTAGGAAGAAATTCCCATACTTAAAATTGACTTAAGGGATAACTTAGAGGACACAATGAAAACAACACTAGAGAACCTCAGGAGTGCCAAAATCCCTTTAATTTGTCTTAATGGAGACAAAAGTTAGTACACCCAAAAGAAGAAATACAAAGCATTTGATTCCAAAATAAGTTGCAAGTATTCTACATTTTGAATGTTGAGATGGAGATTGGGATTGATCCCTTAGAGCTGGACCTGTAAAATATAAGTTAGAAAGGACATAGTTATTAGACAAACTATTTATTATATAAATCAAATAATACTAAAATAATAAAAAATGTTTTTCCTCATGGATTAAGAAGCCTCTTGTATGGCATTAGAGTGTCAACAAATTTTGTGAGACTTTCAAGAAAACCCCTAAATATTAGACAACCCCTTTCCTCATAAGTATCAGAGGCTTCATGTGTGTTATCAGTGTGCTGTGTGATTTTACCCAGGATATAGCCAAGAATTCTCTTAATGGGGCCCTTAGGTTGTAGATGGGTCATTGCTAGACTTGCTAAGAAAGAAGGAGCATGGGAGAGTGAGAGAGAAACAGTTATCCATAGCCAGATCCATGGAGGAGTTTACAATATTTGTGAAATTACTAAAGATGAGCGCAGGTTTTGGTTTTTGATCTAAATTTTCATCGCATTTTGTTTCTGGTTCTAAATCTTTATCGTGTTTTGGTTTTGTAAAAAAAATAAAATAAATAACGATTTGGCTTTGGATCCAGGTTTCTTAAATAATAAAAAAAAATGATAAAAAATGTGCTAAAAACATGTAATGATATGTTAGTGTTACGAACCATTCGGAACAAATGGGCTTTGCTTCCACGCCGCCCCGCCAAAGTGGCCGGAGGGAAGCATTTAAATCTTACAGTATGGCAGGGATTTAGTATGTATGAGCAGATTAGCGGTCGCATGGACCGCTGATCCGTACATTTCATGCCTGCACGAGAGCGGGAGTGACAGGGGGAGTTCACTCTGCTCTCTCGGTCGGATGGACTGACTCCCGCGGATCTGGTCTTATATTATTATCATCAATAGGATATCTGTAAAAAAAAAAATATATATATATGTATGATAAACAGCACTAAAATGGCAACTGACATCATCTTATATAAAATCCAAAAGTCCTGCCTCAGTTTGCCTGCCACCAGCTACATTCGTATCTTATTTCACACAATTCAAACCATTCATCTCTAGCAATTACATAACTACTTTTCAGAAAGATACCATAGGCATACATGTTGGTCAAAGAAAGAAAGAAACATCTATAGGATAACTCAGTAATTATATGCAAAACATTTTATTTTATTGGGATTTCGGGCCTGATGCAGAGGCTGAAAATAAGAACTTAAAGTTACACCTGGGCAAAACCATATTGATTTCAGGGGGAGTCAAGTTAATTTTATTCTATGCATGCAGGGAGAATGCTTTGCTTTTACTTATTGCACACAGATACCTGATCAGCATCACTTTTAAACTGCTAATTAGACTTGAGCTGGGAAACATCACCTTTTAACTATAATACTGTTGCAACAAATGAAATTTGACTCCCCTGAAATCAACATGGTTTAGCCCAGGTGTAACTTTAAGTTCTTATTTTCAATCTCCGGGTGCATTTGCGTTGACACACCATTACTATGCCTGTGTCCCTTCAAATCCATCTCACAAAACCCCCCCCTGAATGCAAATGGTCATGTAATGAGACATGTTTGGTCTGGATGGCTGTCATATTTTCTTGGCATATACAGTGCAGAGAAACACTGTATTAACATGAAAAGAAATTATACAGAAAAAATAGGAAACATATGAACACAGTGCAAAAGACATACCCATATATATATAATGACCGCATAAGTGATAACATACAATCACCAACAGCAGACACATAGATGGCATCAATAGCAATAGGGCATCCTCCTTTACATAGCTAAAGGTGTAATGCGTGTCAGGACTAATGCCTCTCTCAGTGTGCACCAGATGTGTTTGCATATGACTCCTACACTCTTCCATCTATATCGATACTCAGATCAGAGAGGTATATATTACTACCCAGAAAGGCAAAGTGCAGACCGGGAGCTCGCTAGTGTATATTAAGGGATAGATTTTCAACTGTAGACCAGCGGGAGTTAGTGTGGCACTGATGGACCCCTATTTAAGGCATCTATGTGTCTGCTATTGGTTTTTGTGTTATCACTTATGCCGTCATTTCATGTAATTATATGTACTGTATGAGCATATCAATTGCACTGTGTTAATATTTGGTCTATTATATCTGTACAATGTTCATTTTAGCTAATTTGTTCATTAAAAAATTATTTTAGAAACATTATTGTGTGCTACCACTAGGAATTAACTGAAGTGGAGCTCAGATGCAGCTTTTCATTACAAGATGCTCATTTCATGACATGGTGGGAAAATTAGATTGCAGTCCATTAGTAAATCATTAAAGGTTTGTTTATTTACCAAATAGCAACTGATGGCTCAGACACTGAAGCTGACATCACCTATTCAATTCACAGAACGAGACATACAATCTTTCTGAAGGACATTGAATGGGTGACATCAACTCCATTGTCTGATCTCTGCAGGAAGCTGTTAGCTGTTATCTGGTAAGTAAACAAAGGTTTAATGACTTCTGAAACCCTATTCAATTTTCCCCAGCAGGTGGGCCCACTATGCATGGCAGATATTTCCCTGATTTTAAGGTTTGAGGTTTAACTGAGCACAACTTAAGTTTCTTAATAGACTACAGAGCAGTGCACTGTCATAAATAGTTTTCCTTCGGTTCCATGTCTATATGATTATCCCTTTGCCTGTATAGACCTGTTTAAGCTATTAAGTGCCACCCCGTTGTGTAGGGCAAGGCAGATTAAAGGTGTAATGCGTGTCAGGACTAATGCCTCTCTCAGTGTGCACCAGATGTTTTTGCATATGACTCCTACACTCTTCCATCTATATCGATACTCAGATCAGAGAGGTACATATTACTACCCAGAAAGGCAAAGTGCAGACCGGGAGCTCGCTAGTATATGTTAAGTGATAGATTTTCAACTCTAGACCAGCGGGAGTTAGTGTGGCACTGATGGACCCCTATTGACGGCATCTATGTGTCTGCTATTGGTTATTGTGTTATCACTTATGCCGAAATTTCATGCAATTATTTATTGTCATCCAATGTCATATTTCTTATCATTAACGAGAGGTTTGCTGGAAAATCCACTATTGACCAGCGACCGATCTTCTCTGTTTTGTTCTGTTTTGTCCATTTCCCCAGTTTTTTATTGCTAGAACACAGATCACCGTTTCCAGTCCTCCAGGTGACGTCTTGTACAGTGTGAAAATGCTTAAAATACAGAGAACATGGAACAAATAGATCTTCTCCATTTATTGCAGGAACCACATCCAAATGTTCATCTACTCAAAGACAAGAAAAGAGAGTTAGAGTTACTCCCACTGGCTCTGATCCTGACTTCGGCATTTATTCCATTCATGCGGAGGTCGGTATGTCTGCATACAAGATTGGAGTGAACTCTCCTGTTACTACCCCCTGACATGCTGAGTTCTCATGTGTGGAGTCCCCTCTCATCCTGCATTAAAATCTCTGTAAGGAACTGCATCCGTCCGATCGCAGAGCCCTGCTTAGTTCTAGATCAGGACCTCTGACCCCAGCACCGAGCCCCCTCTGAACCTTGACAGCTGCCCCCCCTGTCCCTACACTGTCGCTGGGCCTCAAGGTTCAGAGGGGGCTCGGTGATCCACATTTTTGTCCTTCTTCACAGTGATAGCTTCAGTAGATGATAGATAGATAGCTAGCTAGATAGCTAGCTAGCTAGCTAGCTAGCTAGCTAGATAGATAGATAGATAGATAGATAGCAGCTTGCAGACAGCTTGCAGACAGCCTCGCACCAAATTACAAATTACAACTTGGGTCAATGCACATCAAATGATATCATCCTACAGCAGTGTAATTAGAACGGTTCTCTACAACGTTACCAGTGTCCTGGAGCAGCTGAGGTCAGAACCTTCGAAATGCTGATGACCACGGAAGATCCGACTCATAAGACTCTGCTGTTGGAGTATATCACTTGATGTGCATTGACCCAAGTTTTCATTTGGCACGAGGCTGTCTGCAAGCGCTGAAGCGCTGATCGTCTATTTTATACTTTTAATAAAGGATACTGCACTACGAGGCGCCCCTTCTAAAATATATATATTAGCTGTTTAAAATCCAAAACAAAATATGTGGTTCAAGAGGGGTATAAGAAATGGATTATGTGTGGCTTTCCAAAATATAAACACCATAAAAGAACACAAAAAGAGGGAAACAATGGAACATAATTATTGTATAGTATTTGTCTGCAAAAATAAAGAAATATATAATCATAATATATATAATATATAATATAATAATATAAACCGCTTCTTTGTGGTGTATACTTAGTAATTAGTAATGTACCTAGTACTATATATTCTATATTTTTATTTTTCTAGGAAAATATTGCACAATGATCATGTTTTTAGATTTGCTCTTTTTGTTTCCACACCTCTCAAACCACATATTTTAGTAGCCGTGCTTCTCATCTTTTAATTACACTGTCTTAGTGTGCTACCCACAATTCCCAGCCTATATTTATACACACGCTCACATACATATACCAGAAAGCCATACATATAGCTTGTTGTAATGTGTTAATATATGTGTGTGTGTGTGTGTGTGTGTGTGTGTGTGTGTGTGTGTGTGTGTGTGAAATAATACACACATATAGAGATATAGATATATATGCACAAATCATAGTTATGTGGAAAAGCATCGACATCAATAAAAGTCAGCATTCCAAATATGCTACAAAGAGATTTTAATAATCCATATACCTGTATAAACGGTATAGTCTATTAAAAGTCTATGGGCGGTATTCACAGATCCGTTTTTTAAAAGTACGCAATTATACACACACACACGTAGCAAGCCAACACCCACCAACACCCACAACACTTCCCTGTCCCGGCCGTGCAATGGTAAACTTACACCTCCATAGACCACTCTGTTCTTTATGTGTACTTACGTGCAGGGCCAGATTAAGGTCTGTGGGGGCCCCTGAACAACTAAATTGTGGGGGGCCCCTGCTTCACATTAACATACAGCAAATGTAATTAAGTAAATACACATATGCACACATAAAATGGTAGTCAGAGAGGACACTTAATGTTACTTAAAAAAAAAAATGGTCCTTGTAGAAAGTTGAGTAAACTGAAACGGCGGACACCAAGCTGACTTGTTTGTGATTATTTCAAATCCTCTGAGTGCCGCTCATGTTTGGTAACTATATTTAAGAGCACTGTCAAAGGTACTGGTGAGATGGCAACGGGTGTAATATTCATCTAAGCCATTGTACAAGCGTTGGAGAGTGCCAAGTTTGAGTCTTTTTATATAAATAAATATATAGATATATATTATCCTTTATTAGTTCATTTACCATTATATTAACCCTTGCTGTCCTTTACTTCTACCATCCATCCCACCTAATAGCTTCTTTCTATATTTCCAATCACCCATATTGTTCTCTCCTTCTGTGGACAGTCAGCCTTAATGTTAACCCCGTTTGTCCAACCAGTCTTATAACTCCTCCTTCTGTGTCCAGTCAGCTTTATACCCCCCCCTTCTGTGTTTTCAACCAGCCGTATTGCCCATTCCTTCTGTTTCCAACCAGTATTATTGCCCCCTCTTTGTATCCAGACAATCTTATTTCCACCTCTTTATGTGTGTCCATCCTTATTGCCTCTCCTTCTCTGTTTATTCAGCCTTAATGGCCCTCCTTCTGTGTCCAGGCAACCTTATTGGTCCACTCTGTATTAGTGTCCAGTCAACCTTATTGGCCCCTTCCTTCTGTTTGTCCAACAAGCCTTTGTGCCCCATCTTTCTGTGTCCATTCAGCCTTATTGCGTCCTCTTTATGTCCATTCAGCCTTATTGCCCCCCTCTTTGTGTCTATTCAGCTTCTATGTCCAGGTAACACTATTGTGTCACTCTATGTAAATTACCATTCCTCAACCACTTTTATGCATTGTATAATAAACCTTTGCTGCCTCTCCGCCGGCTCTGTCCTCCGCGGTGCGCGCTCTGCAGAATTATTTAAATATAAAAATGTTGTCATTAAAACTGAAAACAGAAGCCATGATGGACTCCTAGTACTTTATTAATCTCAGAGTGCCGCTCTTTGTATCTGTATTTATTTGGCCATTTTGTCATAACGGGCGACAACTGCGTAAGTTGCACATATTTATTATTCATTGTGTTTACAATTGTGTTTTATAAAAAGTCGCTAGTCTAGACACATAGATAATTCACTACAATATGTGTGAATTATAACAATACAGAGTTAAGTGGACTGCGCTATAAAATACAGAGATAGCAATATTCAATAATCTTCAATATGAAATGAGGTTGGTAAACACAGATATTGGGCTGAATCCAGACCTTGTTAAGTGCATGAACTTAGTTACTCAAGGGCTAAACCATATTGATTTTAGGGGGAGCCAAGTTAATTGTATACTTTGCATGCAGGGATATATGTTTGAATTGCTTACTGCCCACAGATACTGACCAGCTTTACTATCACACTGTTATTTAGATAGTGACAGATACTGAAAATCCCTAGTGGAAATATATGATGGATATGATATTTAGCCAGTTCAAAGTTATGAGTTCATTAAATGAAACGGAAACTCTTTTAATAAGAGTAGTAATGTATGCATTAATAGCAATTTTCACAATACTCCTTAAATCCGACTATATATAATAAGGTCTGTTACTCATACTCTGTTACTTCTTTGTCTGAGTAACATGTGACACCGGGAGCTCTAATGGAGGTTGAAGCGCATCCTATCTCCGTCCATTCCTGCCTTGATCTCTGGGATAATGTTTTGCCAGCTCACTGTGGTGCTCTGTGGATGCATAACTTTGAACAGGCTAAATCTCATATATATCATATACTGATTTCCACTGGACATTTTCAGTATCTGTTACCTTTGCATGCATTAACACTATGTATATACAAATTTCTGTGTATACCACCCACACAGGGCTGTCCATAATACACAAATCTGTATTGTTATAATTATTAATTATTGGAGTGCATGCTCATGAATTATACACACACTATATATATATATATATATATATGTATGTGTGTGTGTGTGTGTGTGTGTGTGTGTGTGTGTATTCACCTGTAATAAGTCTATAAAGTCTATATATAGGAATAGGAGAGTTGATTATAATTCATGAGCAGACACCCCAATAATTAATAATTATAACAATACAGATTTGTGTAATATGGACAGCCCTGAGTGTGGGTGGTATACTCAGGAATTTGTATATACATAGTGTTAATGCATACAAAGTCCTACCCACAAAGACCCAGAAATCTTACCTTATGATCCTGGCTGGGGAAAAGCAGGAGAAGGGTATCTGGTCTCTGCAGCCGGAGAGGTCACATGACACCCTGTGAGAGAAACTTGTGTGAATGAGTCATCGCTAGAGCTGGAGACTTCCGTCTCTCTCTCTCTCTCTCTATAGGCAGCGATGACTCATAGTCTTCACTGACAGCCTGTCAGTGTCTGGATCCCCAAGAAAAAAAACACAAACTGCAGAAAGCCCCATACGGTATCCATACGCTTGGGATAAATAGTAAAGTGTGTCAGTGATACCCGATCACTGACTGTGCTTAAGAGGAGGATGTCAATTACTGACATCCATCCTCTTTCACTGCACTTTGTGGGGCCCTTTGTGTGTGGGGTCCCTGGGATGACCGCCCCAATCGCCCCATGGTTAATCCGGCCCTGCTTACATGCGTAAGCGTTCATTTAAATGCCCCCCCCCTTTAATGTAAATTTTCAAGTATATATTTCAACCCCGCCCATCCGTATGTATGACCCCAAGTGTATATTCTGTGTTACTTACATAAATAAAGTTACTATGTATGCACAGTTAAAACGTACCTAAAATTATACACGCAACTCCGCGTTTAAACAGATCTGTGAATACGGTATTATTATCCAGCCTATTATAACTTATTTCTGTTGCTGGGCCTGTCTGTTCCTCCCCCTGCAGGGTGACATAGGAAGTAGGGAGCTACGAGTATGCCCTTCCTCCTGCAGGGTAAAATAGAAATTAGGGCAAGGGGACACAGTAAAACAAAATAAGGGAGTTTTTTTTCGTTTGTTTTTTACCATTTTTGTACTTTATTTTACATACCTTTAAAATAAATATATGTGCCATGACGATTTTGCCACTGTTCCTTTCTTTCATTGTTTTTAATCATGATCCGGCAGCAGAACATTGGACCATCTGATCTCCTCAAGTCCTGGATTCTGATAGTTCCCGTCCTCTGTTCCTTGGGGTTTCCCACCATAAAGATCCGTCCGCTGTAGTTATCATGTGTCCAGATCTCGGAGTGATTGTAGATGAAGCCACTGTTTGCACAGGGGCTGGATTCCCCATGTCTCCAGTACACATTCACCATGGTGAAGTTATCATCCCAGTCCTTTGGATAGCTAAAGTTACATGGAATTATCACAGATCCTCCTTCCTCCACCATTATCCTGCCTCTTTGCACCGTGAAATATTCATTGGCCATGTCACAATATGCTCCTTTTTAAAAAACAAAACCATTTATTTCTGTTCTCTGAAACATTTTCTTATAGCACTTTTTTTCTACCTGTATCTGTTTTTGTGCCTCACCTTTCCTTTTAAAGTTTTTATTTCTTACCAAATGTCAGTGAAATCTAATATATTAATATATTTGCTTAATCTGCACTTTCCTTCAAAGTTTGCTTTAAAATAGTTGAGGCGTTCTGTAAAAAACTTTATAGAAATAAGCTTTGCGTAGGATTCACCAGTTCATGTGAATATAAGAAAAAAGCTGTTCATTGCTGTCACCTCTCCACATTGCAACTTGGTTTGTTCAGGTGCATACTTACATAGTTGATGAGGTTGAATAAAGACAACAGTCCATCAAGTTCAACCTATTTTGGATCTCCTGCGATCCCTATCTTTATATTGGAAGTTAATCCATATAAAGCAACCTCAAAACTGTTGCAATCCTAAGATAAATAAATACATACATTTCTACCTTGCTCCACTACTGTCCTTTATTTAAATTAGCGGTCCTGGTAACCCTGAATGTCCTTTTCTGCTAAAAATGTATCTAATCCTTTCTTAAACATATCCAGTGAATCTGCCATCACAACCTTTTCTGGCAGTGACTCCACATCCTGACTGCCCTTACTGTGAAGAACCCTTCCCTGGCAGTGACAGAACTGAACTGCGTATTCTAGATGAGGCCTCACCAATGATTTATATAGTGGCAAAATTACACAGTCTTCCCTTGCATCTATTCCCCTTTTTATGCATGCTAATACTTTATTGGCCCTTGCAGCTGCTGCTTGGCATTGAGCACTATTGCTAAGTCTATTGTCCATGAGCACTCCCAAATCCTTCTCCATTAAAGATTCTCCTAAATTTACCCCGTTTAATTTATAGATTGCATGCTTGTTTTTGATCCCTAAATGCATAATCTTACATTTATCTATGTTAAACCTCATCTTCCATTTGGTCGCCCAATCCTCTAGTTTACTCAAGTTCCTCTGCAAGGACGCTACATCTTGCTCAGATTCTATTACCTTACATAGTTTAGTGTCATCTGCAAAAATGGAAAACTTGCCCTCTAAACCATCACCAAGGTCATTAATAAATATATTAAAAAGGACTGGTCCCAGCACAGAACCTTGAGGTACACCGCTTAAAACTTTTGACCAATTAGAATAATTTCCATTTATCACAACTCTCTGTTCCCTATTCTCCAACCAGTTTTTGATCCAAGTACAAATGTTGCTACCTAGACCCAGTTCCCTTATTTTGTGGACCAATCTATTGTGTGGCACCGTATCAAAGGCTTTTGCAAAATCTAAGTAGACCACATCCACTGCACTACCCCGGTCTAAGTACGAACTAACTTCCTCATAGAAGCTTGCATGTGCTTTTGTTACTTTAAAACTCTGTATCAGCCCAAGATGGGAACTAGGCTGTCTCCTTTTTGATATTTGCTCGTCTGACTATTTTGTCTACTGGGCTATTATCTGTAATGTTTTTCCCACATCTCCACTTTTCCTTTACTGCAGCTTAGTAAATCTGGCCCCTAGTCTAATTCTACTCATCTTGAGCTCTGGTTATCAGTAGTACAGACTCATCTGGGACAAATATGAACTGATTGCTCCATCAAGGTGGTTATACCCATCCTGAAGAAACTACTGCAGTAGAGAAACGCGTAGAGGACTGCATTTCTTAACTGCATCTGCACTTTTTAATAGCTGAACCTGTCCAAGCTCTTTATCCATCTTATCAGTCTAAAGCCCAGTTTTCACCCTGGATAACGGCAGCTGTAGTACACCAGGACCATCTCTGCACAGCTACAAACAAGTGACTTCCCTGGAAAGACCCCACATTTATTCCTAACAGCCAGCATCCCAAGTACTATCAGACCTGGTCTGCAAGCATGAGACACACGCAGCCCCTTGTGTGACCAGCCCAGCCCGGCGGCTGAAGGCTATCGCTATACCGGAGAACAGAGGTCACTGTTGGAAATCAGCCTAACAAAGAAAGAGCCTGCTACAATTAGCCAGCACTTAAAGCACCTTTGGACCTGAGACACGTGCAGCCCCGTCGGGTGCAAACACCGTGTTGTATGAGCAGCTCAGCCCGGCGGTTGAAGGATACGGCTATACTGGAGAACAGGGTTCCCTTCTGGGAACAAGTTAATACAGAGAGAGCCTGCTACAACAAGGTAATTACCCTTGGGACATCAATTCTAGTTCAGTCCAACTCTCTATATCTGTGTACTGCTGTGCTCTATTCCCCAATTTATCGCCATTGCCAATAATCATCAACATTCATTTGACAGTTATCCATCTATATACTTTGGACTTATTTACTCTGGATTTAACTGCATGATGCTAGTGACTCTGAATTATTGACTATACAATTAATACGTGGACTGTGTTATCAGTATTGTGCCCCATCGACTTTCAATGTAGAGAGTTTCGTTTGGTAACACACACTAGCTGTCTGATCAACAGCTAGTATTATCGTGCAGTTGCTATAAGTTTTTTATTGATGTTCTTATTAATATTTTCTATACCTATATAGACTTTTATTGTTGCCAGTTATTAAATAAATACTAGACTCCTGAAGCACTCCTTACCCCTTCTTCTATTTTTTGTCTATATGGGACTTATCCTCCCTTAGCAGATGCTGAAGAGTTTTTGGTATTGAATTAATTAATAGTTTATACTGTGAAGCCACGAGCGCTCCAGAGAAGTTTCTTGTTCTTTAACTGGTTATACCTATGATGGTTACATAGAAACATAGAAAGTGAGGGCAGATAAGAGCCACATGGCCCATCTAGTCTGCCCATTTGGTATTCAAAACTATACTGACCCTAGACCCTATTTACCCTCAATTTGGTTTACAATTTAGGATACCCTTATATTTAACCCAAGCATGTTTAAATTGTTCTACTGTATTGGCTATTGGCTGTTCCACTTATCTATCACCTTTTCAGTGAAGTAATTTTTCCGCACATTTCCTTTGAATCTACCACCCTCCGGTTTGTATCCATGTCCTCGTGTTCTATTACACCTTTTCTTTTGAAAAATGGTACCCTCCTCTAGCTGGTCACAACCCTTGATGTACTTGCAAGCTGCTATCATGTCCCCCCTCTCCCTTCTCTGCTCCAAGCCATACATGTTTAGTTCCTCTAGCCTTTCTTGGTATGATTTGTTACAAAGGCCATGTAAAGCTTCATCTCAATCACCAATTATCTTCAAGCATAATGATTTAATTTCCCAAGTACTGTACACACTCTAGACCAATGGGGGTTCCCGAACAACCGATAGCCACTGCCTACGATATCCGATACTGTTGTCAATTTTTCTTGCCCCCTTCAGTTATTTTAAGTTACCTCTGAGTTGTTGGAGCAAAGTCAATATAAAACTATCACTAACCTTGTACAGAAAGTAACAGCAGAAGAAATTTGGTGACCTCCATAGCTGAGTAAAAGAACCTACTGACAAATTCTGAAGTCTGTTTTTTTTGTTTTCTTTTAAATACCTTATTTCCTGCACATCATTAAATGTGGTCAAACATCCTTCTTCCTGATAGCAAATGTGTGTAAATGAACAAACAACTGTTAATAATGCTAAATATACAATATAACACTATAGCCTGCACCAACAACTTAAGAGCAAATATAGTTTTAAGGAGCTGGTTGTCGGATACATGATCAACTGTTATTAGGTTGAAAGTTTCTCTAATGCTACCTGTCGAAACCAAATCAAAACATCTAAAAATTATCACAAAACAATATTAATCATTGCGGGTGCAACGAACAAGGAGCCTCAAAGTGCGGAAAAATATGAAAGTGCTCTCACATACCAGTACACATGCACTTGCGTGCATGTGCATACTTTCGTGGGCTTTTGTCTCTTTTGATTCTATACATTAATAAACCAGTTACCACATATATTTTCATGTAGCAGCTATGTATAAAAGGTAAATAAAATGCCTCCAGATCATTAAAGTTTTGTTTTATTTGCAGGTGGATTCAATGAGCTAAATATCCCAGATATTTGTGGGAAAATGTTGTCATGTTTAGACTTGTAGTGTAGCGTTTAATGTTGTATGAACAAATGTGTATTTTGTTAAAAGATCATATATAGCATATGCAAGTTATAGATATAGATAATATGTAATAATAAATGTGCAGAGTTACTTAGTTTATCTGACTCTACTAGTTAGGCTGGGCCCTCGTGTACATTATGCTGATTAGCCTCCAGACGTGAGACAAAAAACCACTGGATCCAATGAAGCACGGAGAATATGAGATGACTATGAGGGTTCACCTATTAAAAGGACAGAAGACCTTCTTTTGATCTTTCTTGTTAAAAAGACAATGCCAGGCTCTGAAGGCCAGAGGCTTTTGTATTGAAGCTCGTGCTAGTACTGGTCTACACTGTTGTTGGTGGACTAATGCTTTTGGATAACCCTTTCACCCCCGGAATAAATCTTTTGTGGGTTGGATCTAATATCAACCATTAAGCTGTCAACCTCAAACCTTTGTTGATATAATTAATGCCTGTTAAGTGCTCAACTGAACATTGAAAATGTCCATCCTATGGTGGTTAGTATTTAATTGTTGACCATGTTGAAGTGTCAGTTTAATTAATGTTAAACTATTTAAAATTTGTTCAGTCAGTTTTCAATTGCCAGAGCACAAACTTGTTTTGGAACTTATGTTTGACTCCTGTTTATCATCTATGTATTATCCAATTCTCCTTGCACTTTGCAACAATTCCCTGTGTACTCTTCAGTGCTTCTTGGACATTCAGCATTCTGGTGCACTCTCCATAGCTCTGTGAAGAAGTCACTCCAGTTCCTTATGTTCCCAGCATTCTGGTGTGGTCTTCACCATTCCCTTTTCTTCAAGCATACTGTTACAGTATTTCATTATTCCAGTGATCCTTATCTATAACTCACAACAGTATGTGTTTTGCACGCCACATTAATAACTGCCACAAAGTAACAAGACCTGGTTGTATTTTTAAATTGAGAAACCACTCATCACAGAGGATCCCCAAGTTTTCAAAATAACAACTCTAGAACAGCAGCCCCATCAGCTGCTATCTCAGATATGCTTCCAAACAAAAAAAAACCACATATATAAGTATCTTTCCAACGTTTATTAAAAAGGTTTGCCTAACTTGGCACAGATTCGGTGCCCATTGCAGTACCTTTATATAGCATTTATGTTACTGTACAAACCCTAGGACTTCAATGAGAAAATTAATGTTTAAATTGGGTAAATATGATTTATGGAGAGTATTTCATAAAGATAAAATGTCCCTCCTATATTATGCTCTCCAGGAAGTTGACAACTTAAAATTGCAGTACCTTTATATAGCATTTATGTTACTGTACAAACCATAGGACTTCAATGAGAAAATGAATGTTTAAATTGGGTAGATATGATTTATGGAGAATATTGTATTTCATATAGATAAAATGTCCTTCCCATATTATGCTCTCCAGGAAGTTGACAACTTAAATAGCATCTTTTACAGATTTCTCCAAGATTCTTATGCTTTTATATTCAAATTAGTTTCCATTGATAATTAGTTTTTAGTAAACCTGCTTTAGTAGTTCACATGTATTCTTTTATATATGACTATACAGAATCATTGGATAGTTTAATAAATTTTCTAGTCTATAGGATGCGTTTTTAGTTTACATGTGTAATTTTCAATATTAATGCATTGATGCATAATTCTCCCCCCAGGCTTCACAACTACTGTATTCTTTGATCTTCTACTGAGAATATTGGGAAACTGCAGCTTCTAAAACAGTTGTTTTTTAAACAACTTTCACAAGAAAGACTAAAGGAACTAAACATTAATAGTTTGGTGCAGTGAAGTGAAAGGACATATAAACTTTCAACTATATCAAGGGTTATAATCAAGTAAAGGAGGGTGAACTTTTTCAAATAATAAAATGAATATTAGAAAAGGAGGGCAGCACTGAAACTGGAAGATAGAAGAGGAAATGTGAGGAAACATCACTTTGCTGAATGTGTATGTGTTAGGTGGAATATCACTGATCAGAGGAGGCTACCAAGAATTAAATAGGAAAACAATTGGGAAGACCTTATCTACCATCCTTTGTGTATGTGTTTCAATGTATATACACATGATTTTTTTAAACATTAAATTAATTGTAGAAAAAGTCTTTTTGTTAGGTTTCTACATATGAGAAATTTGAGCCTTGAAATACCAGTTTCAGACTGTGACAGGACTAAAGTTCTTCATGACAAACAGTCAGTGTCTATGACTGTGACTGCAATAGATATGCCAGTGGAACATATGCGTATCTATAACGGGTGCAGGGTGTGCAGAGCCCATGGGCCCATCAGAACAGGGGGCCCTGTGGCATTAATCCTACACCCAGGGTTGGCAAGGGAAGGGGGGCCATTTGGCAGCTATTTCTTCCCTCTAAGATCTTCCGGACTGTCCCTATTCGCGGGCTGAAAAAGGGGTGGATTTACATCACAGTTAGGCCCTGCCCTTTTTGAGGCCCGCAAATTGGGACAGCCCTGTCTCAGGTAAGAGGGGAGGGGACCCATGTACAAATCCTGCACAAGGGCCCCCTCACTTCTTAAAACGCCCCTGCAGTGGAAAGAGAAGGTTTTTTAAAAAAAGAAACACAATTTTTGTATTGTGATAATTGAAATATTTGCCTAATTTCTATATTCCACATTGGAACGTGCAGCTAGCATTACATGATGTTAGTATCACGTACAATCTGCTTCCACCAATCTACCTTATCCGCATGTCTTGGCTTTGAGCCTCTGACTCTTCACAGTATTAATAACATGTTCGTATAAAGAGCACATTAAAATGGAGAATACCAGCCATCATAGGCTGACCGGCCACAAAAGTCACTTAGAAACATTTGTTTTTTTACTTTCCCTCTATATAGACAGTACATCAGCCGAAGCAACTAAATATTGACAGCAGAAAAAGGTAAAGGGAGGATATTATAGTGACTTTTAAATATATCAGGTGGTGTAACCAGGTAGAAATGAAATATAGAAAGTGACGGCAGATAAGAGCCACATGGCCCATCCAGTTTTTCCCAATTCTATATTTATAACTATACTGACCCTAGACCCTATTTACCCTCAATTTAGTTTAAGATTTAGTATATTATTATATTTATCCCAAGCATGTTTACACTGTTCTACTGTGTTAGTCTCAACCACCTCAGATGAAAGGCTACTCCACTTAGCTATCACCCTTTCAGTAAGCTTTTGGGTTTTTGTGCCCCAATGCCATGCTTTTGCATTTTTTGGCATTAGACTACAGTTGCCACACTCTTGACCAGTCCTCCAGTCTACCTAGATCATTCCTCATTTTCTGTACCCCTCCTGGCGTGTCTACCCTGTTACTTAACTTTGTGTCATCTGCAAAAAGGCATATTTTCCCCTCAATACCACAGGCAATATCACCTATAAAGATATTAAATAGCACTGGTCCAAGTACAGAACCCTGGGGTACTCCACTGATCATCTTTTCATCCCCAGAAGATTCCATTTACTACAACGCTCTGTTGTTTATCCTCTAACCAAGATCCAACCAGTGGGTGGTATTTTTAAAGGAACCAGAGGGTGGTAGAATCAAAGAAAATGTGCATAAAATATTTCTTTCCTGAAAGAGTAGTTGATTAGTGAAATAGTCTGTCATCTGAGGTCACAGAGGCATTACAGAAGAACCATTAAAACATGCTTGAGATACATTTAAGTATAACTATTCTGAGAGTCAAATAGGGTTAGTATGGTTTTAAATAAACAACCGGGCAGAATGGATGGGCCGTGTGACTCTTATCTGTCATCACTTTCTATATTTCTAATGCTGGAGACTAGAGATGCAGAAAATCCATAGGAAGGCTAGTAACATGAACAGTATAAACAAAAACTGCTGGAAACAAGAGAAACTCTAGTTCTGTAGTGAACCTATACTCTGGCAGACAGAAGCTGCCAGAGTAAGGTTTATATAGAGCAGGGCTGATTATGATCCACCACATCTAAATGCCTACAAGAGCCAAAAACTTTCTGGTGTTACTAAACAACAACTTTACAGCTAGTAGGGAAATCAGGAACAGAAGTTTTTGCATTCTGCAAAGCCCAATTTGAGCTCATTGCAAACTATCCAGACACTTCCAGCAGCTCTTGACAAATCAGCTGGTTTGTGATTGCAAGCAACCATAATCCTCTGTGTTATGATCTAGACTTTCAAGCTGCCACCATTTGACCTTTGCAGGAGTGGGAAAATGTGAAGTGAAAACTGGCCCTATTGCATTAAAATTATCTTTCTAAATAGAGCCCTAAAGGAGCTACTTGCGTTTTCTTTGTTGTACTAAAAGAACTCCCAGGACCTTGGGTAAATGTACCAACTTCTCTATTCACATGCAATTGAGTGTTCCATGCTTTTTACTTCAGGATTAAGACTGGCTTTCCCCATAATAGACTCTCGTGTATCAGCACATACTAATTATACCATATCTGCTGCTAGAGGAACATTTTGGAGACATCCAATTATCATCAGTATTGCAGGAACTTGCTATCATTATCTAACTATTCCGTTCGGACAGTGAACTAATGTGCATTATAGCTGGAAATATATGCAGTGCAATTATTAGTGCTTTTAAGAGTTTGAAGAAGTAATATATTTTTACTGTGAATTAGTTTAATAAACTGATGTTAACTTTTTAGAAAACACCTGTGTTCCAGTGTTTATTCAGCCTCTGTGAGTGAGTGACAAAAATGTATTTTATTATTTTTGATATCACAGCGCTGTCATTTTTAGTGTAGTAGCATAAATGTAGATACAATCTTTATTAAATTCCAAACTTCACATCCATAGAAGATATAGAAAAAGTATCCAGACCAAAAAAGTCCCAATGACAATAAACACATATAGCCAAAATCCCAAAAATGCAGAGATAATTCACAAGGCTCAAAAGTAATCATGGTATGACAATCAATCCTGTTATGGTGGCATCATATGTAGAGGTCAGAGTTCATATCCACAGTATGCACAGTATGTATCAGGCAGCAGGGAGGATGCATCATCAGCAGGGCCGCCATCAGGGGAGGACTGCCGGGCCTAGTGTCCCGGGCCCGGAAAGAGAGGGGGCCCGGAATAGCCCCAGGCCTCCTCGCTGTCCTGCCCAGGACACTAGATTAGGATACCTCCCAACTGTCCCGATATCGGTGGGACAGTCCCATTTCGGTGCACTATCCCGCTGTCACGCCCATTGTCTTGTTTGTCCCGATAAGCACAGAATTATTATTTTTT
>WWET01002529.1:89348-100356 GCA_011038615.1 Limnodynastes dumerilii
GAGCGTAGGGACGCTGGAGGACGTCCCCTCCAGCGTCCCTACGGCGCTGCTACGGACGTCCGATCCAGGATCGGGTGTTGCCGTAGCAACACCGGGCAACATCTGCCCGGCGCATGCGCCGATCGGCTGATATATATATGTAAATAGGAATCAATCATTAGAGAAATTTGCAGGCATTCAAGGACGGATTTACTACACTGCGATAAAAAAAATAGCTTTTTTTGGGGTGATTTTTCAGTGATTATGAAATCACTGGATTTACTAAAGAAAACTCAGGATAAAATCACCCAAAATGCTGCCTCTTCTAAATCGCTGTTTTTAAGATCTCCATGGCAATTTAGAAAAGGAAAGAACATACAAATAGCTGTATTTACTATACTGCAATTTGTAAAATCTCTGCAAAGTCATCAAAAACTCAGGCAACTAAACAGAGGTGGCTGTGAGTGTGGATTTTGTTCAAATTGACATTCACTGAGAAACAAAACTTACTTAAGAATGTTTAAAAATCCATTATAAAATAAATGATAAAAATGGTAAATAATTCAGTTTAAACAAAAATACATTGAGCCGCATATTATTAACCCTTAGCATGTCACTGCATATAGTACTAAAAGACACATCGTGCCCATGTATTGCGGATCATGCTGTGCCTTTTAGTACCATAGCAGCTTGCCAAGTGTTAATGGCATGCGGCCACATACATAATGTGCTCTGCCAGAGACATGAATCAGATAGTGATAGTTACATACATTAATATGTTAGTAAGTATGGCCAGCATACCTCTGGTGCACTCCCCCTGACACTCCCTCTGTCTGAGTGTAGTTACACTCAGTTACACCGGCTGAAGGCTACCTTAACTTCAGCCGGCGTAATCGAGTATAATTACGCTCAGACAGGAAACCCTGCCCTCCCTTCCTAATTTCCCTCCCCCGTCTACCTTCCGTAACTACAACGTAGTTATGGCGCAGCATGTCCCTTCATCCGTAGCTACATTGTAGTTACAGGCACTTGATTCAAGGAACCCTGAATCATTGCTTACGCCGGGCAACATCTGTCCGGCGCATGTGCAGAACGGAAAATATGCCGTTCTAACGCATATGGCCGCTGTAACTAGGCCGGATCCAGACCTGCAGACGCCTTACACCCAAGGGCATTATGACTGGCATCGTAGCAGGGAGTGCACGCCCCGTGCACTCCCCGCTGTCGGTAGGAAATCTGGCCACATTTACGTGTCCAGATTTCTACCTTAACTTTTACGATCACGTATGCGGCCCCGTAACGGGGTTTTCCCCGCCCCGTCCCCTCATTAGCATGTCTATCTCCGCCTTCACGATGCAGATACGACATGCGTAATGGTGGGAAAGCCCCCTTTTCGCAAGAGTCCACGTATGTAACTTTGGATACGTACACCGTCACTTACGGAGGTTGTGCACATGCATACAACCTTCTAGACAGAAGAGTTACATACGCGCTGTACGTAATTCCCCTGATGGCCGTAGACCAGGATCTGGACCATAGTGTCCCTTTATAATAAGTAATCACATAGTGCCCTGTTGTAATAAGTAATCATATAGTACCCCGTTACTTTTCTTAATCACTTAGTGCCTTGTTATAATAAGTAATAAGTATATAATATAGTTAAAATATATAAAAAATCATATAGTACCCCGTTACATTCCTTAATCACATGCGGCAAGTAAACAACGCACTTCGCACACATAGCCAATTTATAGCTTACGCCTGGGATGGCGCATTGTTAGAGAGTCCATGGGTGAGTCGCTTCTTACAGGACTCGCTCTGATGAACATCCACTGGGACATAACAATTCCTCCAGAGGAGGTTATTAGCCACCTTACGGTAAAGAGAAAAACAATGAATTTAATTTTGTAATTATTATTTTGTGTTAGGAAATAAAAATTGTAAGTATTGTAATTTTAAATTGTTTTGTAATGGTTTTGTGTCCTGTTGAAAACTTAGGTAAAGGTAATATTGTAGTAGCTATAGGCTTAGTTAGCACAGTATAGGTATACCTAATAGTACCTAGTAGTAATACATTTTTGTAAAAAAAAACTGATAAAATGGAAAAGAGAAGAGAGCAGCAAACATTGGTAATTAGGTATTTTTTAAAAACAAAACAATTGTGGATACTCGTAATTGTCTTGTAATTGTTGTTGTTTTAGTTTAGTTTTACTTTGTCCTAGTTAGTAGTCTATAGGAGCCTCTGAACCTTCCAAAAAACAATATGTACATACTTACCTACCTACATAAATAATGCAAATGAATTAGTAATACATGAATTTGAACACTCGTAATATACATAACTACTATACTTGCCTAATACTGTCTATAACTCATTTTGCATGTTATTATTATGCTTACCTATCTTCTATTTTTTGCCACCCAAAATCCCCCCATGAAAAAGCTATAGTGCTATCATCGATAGTCTTTTCAGCTCTCCAGCAGCAGGTGTCTCCCGTAGGAGACAGATGAGTCAATGGCCACAATCCGGACTGAGCATATGGCATGGCATGACATTTCTTAGCGTGATCTGCTACTGCGCATAATAGGAATTAAGGAACAGGTAGGGACATCAAATTCAGATAATAGTGCAGCCCCGGTGTCCAGGGCTTGTGTTCTGAGGGGCGTGTTGAGGGAGTGAGGTGTCCCCTTTCTCACGCTGGCTTTATAGCAGCTTACACTGCCATAAGCCTTCCCTAACTAAAGCTGTATGACCGCTGATCCACACTACTGTGAGAGCCCCCTCCCACACTGTACAATTACCATGCCCCCCCCCGCCCACTTTAGCAGGCGGAGGGGAAGTACAGCCCATTTCTTCTGACACGGCATGGTACATAACTAAGTTAACTAACGGAACACTAGCGTAACATGTGGACGGCGCATGTATGTGTAGGGTAGCCTTCAGCCGGCGTAAGGAAGGGGCCATACGCCCGCACAGGGGGAGTGTCGGGGTAAGTGAACGCTGATACGCTGTGCTTTAGTAAGCACAGCGCATCGGCGTAGGTCTGGATCAGGCCCAAAGTTCCCTCTAAGTACGATCGCGTAGCAAAGTTACGTAATCGTAAATATATGTTACGACACTCCGGGTTTACCTGAACAAGAACCGGTGTGGTCGTGGGGAACGTAGCGGAGTGTAGTGGCGCCTCGGGCTTACCTCGGAGAGAACCGGGGCGGCCACTGAAGAGAGGTAGGTAGTGACCGAGACGGTTGCCCGAGCCCGGAGACTCTACTATCGGGGGGTTTTCACCAGGGTCCCTGATGGTGGGGATGGAATTTGCCGCAGCCCAATAGCCTGGACGGGCCCCGTTGAACCAGCGCTCATAGAAAAGAAGGCGAACCCAGGAGTGTAAACCGGACAGCGAGAAAGGAGCAGCAGAGTAAGTGGGAACAGAACCAGTCCGGAAGAGACCGGACTGCGACGGACTACAAGCAACACAAAACCCAGCACGGGGAATCCCCTAGACGCGCCGTGGGACACCAAGGTAAGCAGAGCACGGGGAGCGAGGTGATACAGCCTGCCGTTACACGGCGGCTGTAACAATATAATGCATCCCCCGGGCCCTCCGCCCCCCCTCCCCCCGGGACGCAAAACCCTACCTTAACTTTTCCTTGTGTAACTTCGTTCATATGTGGCGGCTTGTCAAATATATCTGCCTAACCCAGCCCATACCGTACAGTTTAAATGACTTCCTCCACCTACAATGCGTATTTTTGACTAGCGTAGGGATGACACGCCCCTTCATATACAGTTATGCAATTTTTATGTACGATCAGAGTTACGATGCATAACTTCATGGGCAGAACGTACAAACAGCCAAATTGATACATGCAGCACGCATCAGTTCAGTGTCGTACTTAGTTCTGGATCTGGCCCAATATTTTCATATTTCATATATATCCTGTAAATGAATTTCTTCATTGATTTACAGAAAATACTATACAACTGCATCTTCCATTCTTCTACCTTGCACTGGCAGTGGGTATTTGAAGATGTAGCAGCAGAGAACTTGCTGCTTTACGGGCCTGATCCAGAACTACGCCCGCTGTAGCTAGTAACTAGCTGAAAAGCCGATATGTGCATGAGCCGGGCAGATCTTGCCCGGCGTAGCTACGGCAACGCCCGATCAACGACCTGGCGTCCGTAGGGGCAGCGTAGTGATGCTGGAGGGGGCATCCCCCAGCGTTACTACGTTAAGGTTAGTGAACGTGGGTGGGGGGAGTTAGTTTTATGAGGGAGGGAGGGCTTAGCGTACCAACGCTCCTGTGCGAGCGTATTTTCCATTGCTTAGGCCGGCTGAAGTTAGGGTAGCCTTCAACCGGGGTAAGCGAGGGAAAACACGCCCGCACAGGGGGAGTGTCGGGGAGAGTGAACACCTCAAAAAGAAAGACTTCCCTGGTCTTCAGCCTTCTATCAATCTCTCTCACCATGCTGCTACAACCATTGTGATGTCACAATGTGTGATGGGAACACCTATTGATACTGTACACCAACCAAGAGGGAACGGACACTTGTCACCTCAGCATATATGGTAATCATTATGCCCCATTCATAGGTGACGGAACAAAGGGACAAGAGGGCTTCTCACTCACCCACCCAAAATATGAAGGGGTGCCACCAGGCCCGGTGCAGGGGAGGCAAGGAGGAAACCTTTTTAAGCAGGGGAAGATGTGGCTCAGACATCCCCCCCCCACACACACACACTGCTATGGAGACTGGCAGGTAGCTCATACAAAGGTGCCTCGGGAACTGCTGGCACATGATGGGAGTACTGGGGAGAGGGGGGTGCTGGCACATGATGGGAGTACTGGGGGGCACTGTAGACACATGATGAAAAGACTGGGGAGAGGCTTGAGCCCCATGGTGGGCATACTGGGGTTGACTGGAGACACATGATGGGCTAAAGACACATGATAGGAGTACTGGGGGGGGGGGTTGGAGACATAATATTGGGAAATTGAGGGGCTGGAGACACATGATGGTAGTACTGGGGGACTGGGAAGACATTATGGGAATCCTGTGGGGCTGAATACACATGATGGGAATCCTGTGGGGGGGGGGCTGGAGGCACATAATGGGGATACTGGGGGACTGGAGGCACAATCATACCTATTAGGCACCAAGGTGGGGTGCACCAAGGTGAGATAGGGGCACCAAGGGGAAGGCTAAATTCTTGCCCCCCAAAAAAAGTTGTTACGCCCCTAGCCCCATTGGATCATATATAAAACAAATCATTACCTGCAACTACCACATCTGTGCCACGAGCAGATCCTCCGCCCTGGGAGCTTCTACTGAATCCCACCCCACAGCAGTAGCGTTTACTGTCCGATGATGTCACATTTCTTATTAGTAACGAGAGGTCTTCAGGGAAATTCACTACTGACCATTGTCCAAACTTCTCCAACCTGTTCCCAGCTTTCCATGTCTTTATTATATCCTTATTATCAGAACACAGATCACTTGTCCCCATCCTCCAAGTGAAACTTTGTTAGATACGTCAGCAGGTTTATTATGCACATAACAGGGCACCGTTACATCTTCTCCCATAATGGCCGGGACAACATCCGTCTGTTCTACAGAGAAGTCATCTACAGAGAGAACAAAATACATCTTACAGTAGGAGCTATGAGTCTGCCCCTCCCCCTGCAGGGTGACACAGACACAAGATAGCTATGAGTCTCCTCCCCCTGAAGGGTGACGACACAGACAGAAGGGAGCTATGAGCCTCCTCCCCCTGCAGGGTGACACAGACAGAAGGGAGCTATGAGTCTCCTCCCCCTGAAGGGTGACACAGACAGAAAGGAGCTATGAGACTCCTCCCCCTGCAGGGTGACACAGGCAGAAGGGAGCTATGAGTCTCCTCCCCCTGCAGAGTGACACAGACAGAAAGGAGCTATGAGTCTCCTCCCCCTGCAGAGTGACACAGACAGAAAGGCATGGTTGCCTACTTTTGAAAAGTCATTTCAGGGAGAAAAGTAAATAGCATAGGGGCGGTCCCTGTGTTGCCGGGGGCGGTCTTTACGTCGCCATGGGAGGTTCCTGCGTCGCTGGAGGAGGTTCCTGTGTCGCCTGGGTGGTCCCTACGTCGCCGGGGGCGGTCCCTACGTCGCCATTGCCGGTCCCTACGTCGCCGGGGGTGGTCCCTACACCGCTGGGGGCGGTCCCTACACTGCTGGGGGGCCGTCCCTGCGTTGCCAGGGTTTGTGTATGGGTGTCCTGCAAAGTATCAGCCCCCCCTCAGTATTTTCATCACGTGCCTGCAGCCCCCCTCAGTATTCTCCACCATGTTTCTCCAGCCTCTCTCCTTTTTACTTACCTTTGTGTCTCGCTTTCCTTCCTCCTCCGCGGCGCTCTTCTGACTTCTCACTTGCCGACTCTCCTAGCTCTGCAATGGCTGGCGTCTTCTGGCAGACACATCGTGAACAGCGCGTCGGTGATGTCATTCGGCGCATACCCAAAGCACTTTTAGGGAGAGGTAAATTCTAGAGTTACCATCTTTTCAACAAGAAATTCACAGACACAGACACCCCCCCATCCCTCTTTAAAACCTTGAAAATTACATTTTTCTATTAGTCTGCCCCTCCCCCTGCAGGGTGACATAGAAAGTAGGGAGCTATTAGTCTGCCCCTCCCCCTGCAGGGTGACATAGAAAGTAGGGAGCTATTAGTCTGCCCCTCCCCCTGCAGGGTGACATAGAAAGTAGGGAGCTATTAGTCTGCCCCTCCCCCTGCAGGGTGACATAGAAAGTAGGGAGCTATTAGTCTGCCCCTCCCCCTGCAGGGTGACATAGAAAGTAGGGAGCTATTAGTCTGCCCCTCCCCCTGCAGGGTGACATAGAAAGTAGGGAGCTATTAGTCTGCCCCTCCCCCTGCAGGGTGACATAGAAAGTAGGGAGCTATTAGTCTGCCCCTCCCCCTGCAGGGTGACATAGAAAGTAGGGAGCTATTAGTCTGCCCCTCCCCCTGCAGGGTGACATAGAAAGTAGGGAGCTATTAGTCTGCCCCTCCCCCTGCAGGGTGACATAGAAAGTAGGGAGCTATTAGTCTGCCCCTCCCCCTGCAGGGTGACATAGAAAGTAGGGAGCTATTAGTCTGCCCCTCCCCCTGCAGGGTGACATAGAAAGTAGGGAGCTATTAGTCTGCCCCTCCCCCTGCAGGGTGACATAGAAAGTAGGGAGCTATTAGTCTGCCCCTCCCCCTGCAGGGTGACATAGAAAGTAGGGAGCTATTAGTCTGCCCCTCCCCCTGCAGGGTGACATAGAAAGTAGGGAGCTATTAGTCTGCCCCTCCCCCTGCAGGGTGACATAGAAAGTAGGGAGCTATTAGTCTGCCCCTCCCCCTGCAGGGTGACATAGAAAGTAGGGAGCTATTAGTCTGCCCCTCCCCCTGCAGGGTGACATAGAAAGTAGGGAGCTATTAGTCTGCCCCTCCCCCTGCAGGGTGACATAGAAAGTAGGGAGCTATTAGTCTGCCCCTCCCCCTGCAGGGTGACATAGAAAGTAGGGAGCTATTAGTCTGCCCCTCCCCCTGCAGGGTGACATAGAAAGTAGGGAGCTATTAGTCTGCCCCTCCCCCTGCAGGGTGACATAGAAAGTAGGGAGCTATTAGTCTGCCCCTCCCCCTGCAGGGTGACATAGAAAGTAGGGAGCTATTAGTCTGCCCCTCCCCCTGCAGGGTGACATAGAAAGTAGGGAGCTATTAGTCTGCCCCTCCCCCTGCAGGGTGACATAGAAAGTAGGGAGCTATTAGTCTGCCCCTCCCCCTGCAGGGTGACATAGAAAGTAGGGAGCTATTAGTCTGCCCCTCCCCCTGCAGGGTGACACAGTAAAGCAAAATTTGGGAGGTTTTTTTTTAAAATTTTATAAAAAAGTACCATTTTATCCTTTTTTCTTTTCAGAATGGGTGAGCAAGCTGATCGGCCTACTTCACCCATTCTCTTTCGGAAATACCACCGACGGCGGTATCCCTCCACCACAGCTCTGCTGCCGCCATCGCCAGATCGAGGGAAAGGTGAGTAACCTCTCCATGCGAGGTAGGGAGGTTTAGGATCAGGCTGCAGGGAAGGGACAATTAGGGTCAGGCTGCGGGAGATGGTGGGTTAGGGTCAGGCTGCAAGAAAGGGAGGGTTAGGGTCAGGCTGCTAGGAACGGAGGGGTACGGATAGGGTAGTGAGAGGGGAGGGTTAGGGTTACGGTAGTGAGAGGGGAGGGTTAGGGATAGGGTAGTGAGAGGGAAGGTATAGGGATAGGGTAGTGAGAGGTGAGGGTTAGGCTTAGGGTAGTGAGAGGGGAGGGTTAGAGTTAGAATTAGGGAAAGGAGTGGGGGACTATTTTTACTTACTTTTTGGAGCACCGAAAGCTCGGTGGTCCGTGGATCGATTGCTATGTCTCATCGAGACATATGCAATCGAAATCCCAGCCACTTTGAAATTAGCTGGGAGGAAACGGCACCAAAATAGGGCCATTCTAAGCCGGGACCCATGCCCGTAGATTATATAAAAGAAGAGAGGTGTGCTATAGATAACACCTAATTATAGATATTTATTAACAACACATTAATATCTCAATTGAAGGTACTGATGACTTTTATAGCATGTATCTTATTTGAAAGTGTCCACTATTAGGTGAACCAAAACATTGATGTATATTGATGTTAGCAGGTTAAATCATCTCAAGACAGGTCCACACAATGGGGTAGATCCAGAACTACGTTTGCCGTACGTTTATTCGCGTAGCGCATTTTCATGCGCGTAAATTGGTTACACTCCCCTCGGTACACCCCTTGAACGTAGTAGTAGTAGTAGTACTAACTCTAATCTTAATTCTAAATAGAGCCTCCAAATGCTCCTCTGAGACCACACCCCCCTTACAGCTGTGATCTCAAAGAGACTTTAAAACACAAAATCCAAAAAAAGTTAGGGCTCTATTTAGAGTTAAGATTAGAGTTAGGATTGCTCCCACAGAGAAGCCTTGATGTTGGCGGAGCAGCTTATCAAATTTCTGCAGATTTTTGTAACTAATTCTCTGGTTTTTATTTTAAAGATAGAAATTCATATTTAGTTACTGAGTAATGGCTAGAGTGCCAGGCAATGCCTGGCTTTTTGTACAAATTCCCTGCCTAGTGCACCTGCTGTGTATATTACTTTAACAAACTAATTTGAGCAGCCTCTTTTTGGATTTTGTGTTTTAAAGTCTCTTTGAGATCACAGCTGTGAGGGGGTGTGGTAATTTATTTTACTATTGCTCTGGCAACAAGTGTTGCCAGAGCAACGGTAAACAAATTACGGTGTGCGATGACGACAGGGCAGACCTGGGTCTCTGAATTTATCAGGTCTGTGACCCTGGGATCCTCTGCTGCCCCAGCAATATCCCGGGTCTGTGAACCCGGGATATTGCCGGGGCTGCGATCTGAAAGGGGCATTAAGGAGACCGCAGCTTTAATCACACACAACCTTTTATCAGTCAAGGACACCTGAGTTTGACTTCCTAAGAGAAATTTAAATTGGACATCGAGTATCCTGGAAAATACATTTGAGAAAGGGCTCCTGCCCGAAACGCGTAGGGATCCAGGCTATACCTCTTTCCTCGTTTTCTTTTTGCTTCTGCCAGGACTGAGTATCGTGAACACCACCGGTGCCTTTCCGGGACTTCAGACACCGCCTCCGGACCTCACATCGGCAATTGTGTTTAAAGGATTACATGAGGGAAGTGGACAAAGGATCCAAAGGAAGGAATTAAAGGAAAGGACCACCCGGCTGACTCCTTTAGCGGTCTCTCTTTAACCTTATTTGCCACTTTTGCCACCCTTGCCCACATTGAGCCTTTTTTGGACTCTGTATATTGTTTATTTTTATATTTATATTTTTCTAGAATTTTATAGGCTGTTATTTATTGGTGTATCTAGAATATTAATTATTTTCAGGTGCCAGAGATCCTCTGTTGGAAATATGCCAAATATTGCCCATTTGGCCGTCAATGGAATGTAATTAACTAGATGGTTATTAATAAGTCTGCCCACTTGAACCACAAAGATTTAAGCAATCTCAAAGACAATGGGAGATTTACACTTTGGACAATCATGCCATTCAGAATCCCCATCTGTAAATAAAAATATATATGCTCTGCTATATTAAGTGTCATTTAATGCGTTTAATTTAACATGTGTACTCACTTGTTTAGATGATTTAGCTGGCCTATATGTTTGGGAAGACTTATTCCTAAGTAAAAGATTACTTGCCTAAGTAAGGGCAATAACTCAGGCCCATTTAGGTGTGGTGGTACCAGCATATATATATAAAGGGCTGAAGAATTGTCAAAATTTTCCTTAAAGCCCAAAACAGAGGCAATTGCCTCCACCAGTTACCTGAGAGTGTATTCAGGATTAGAAACATAATAAATCGTCTTCTGTAAATGCTGGTATTTTTAGCTCCCTGGATTCCACCTTGATTCCCTTAAGAATGTTGCAATTTTGTAGGAATCCCAACATTGGATCCAAAACTATATCAAGAATGTGAACAGGCCATGACAATTTCATATCCTCTAATGTGAGTAAATAGTTATATGCTGATACAAAAATGCATTGTATCCCTGAAAATCTTTCACCATGTCAGGGGATGGTGTAAGTCATAGGAGCAGGTCAATACATGTAGCTGTATTGTTTGGTCACAATTACATTAAAAACATGGTTGCCTACTTTTGCAAATGAATATCAGGGAGATTGTGAGAGCACTATCAAGGTGCTGCACCAAAGGGGGGGAATAGTATTATTCCCGGACACTGTATTGTCACATACACAGTGCCCGGCAATATTGCTATGGAAATACATACACAGTGCCTGGATGCAGCGGTCCGGGCTCTATATTTGTTTACCGCCGACGCTGCGTTACTCTGAAGTCAGCTTCATTCAGAAGAAGAGGCGCCGCAGAGGACGGAGGGTGAGGAAGAAGACTAAACAGGTAAGTGACTTATGAAAGCTTTTTGGGGATTCAAGTATG
>WWET01002529.1:105927-158614 GCA_011038615.1 Limnodynastes dumerilii
TAGATAGATAGATAGATAGATAGATAGATAGATAGATAGATAGATAGATAGATAGATAGATAGATAGATAGATAGATAGATAGATAGATGTATAAAAGTAGATGTAGAAAAGTGTACAAAAACTTGCTGAGGTACAATGAATATATAAATGAAGCAGAGTTTAATTCAGAGAACCGATGTTTCAGAGGACACAGCCTCTTTCATCAGGGTGATCGATAGATTGATAGATATAAGATAGATAGAAAAATAGATAAACTATCTATCCTTTTTAAGCTATTTATTACAAACTATTTTATACATAGATGTGTGTATGTGTTTTAATGTATATTCACTTGGGGCAAGATCCAGATCTAAGTGCACTTTAAGTACGATCTCATAGCAGCTTGAGTAGCTTCTCTGTAGTATTTAGTTCTGGATTCGGCCCATGATTTTTAGCATACAAACGTTTTTTAAAACAAGGCTCCTAAACGTTTTTTAAGGCTTCTACATTATAATGAATTTGAGCCCAGAAATACTGCTTTCAGGCTGCAACATGACCACAGTTCTTTACGACTGCTAACAAACTCAGTGTCTAGGGGCGGGTTTGGAAAAGTGGAGATGTTGTCCATAGCAACCAGTCAGATTCTAGCTGACATTCTCTAGTATGTAAACAAAGGTAAAGGAATATGGTTTAAATCAAATAACCTTACTGAGAACAAAGGAAACCCTTGTAAAGTCTCTTGTAGGTAAGTATGCTTCAAAAGTAGTCTCTATAAATAAACACTTAGGTATTAGTTCAATAAGGTATCTCACAGTTTGTTGATTTCAGTTTTTTCAGTTCAAACGGCAGCTGCTGTCCAGGGATCTTTCAACAAAAGTGCTGTTTGAAGCTTTCGACGTTCATGCTGTTTGAAGCTTTCGATGTTCCGCAGGGTTTCAGTGATGCAATGATCTATAGTTACCCTGGTTGTGGATCAGCGTCTACAGCACGTGGATTTCTCCTGTCGGCGCGCCGTGTAGCCAGTCTCCGGTCTCCAAGCCTCGTTTCCTCTGTTCTTGTGCGTGTCAGCTGTGCTGAGTGCATGTGGGTGCAAGGGGACAAGGAGGCCAGGTGTCAATAGTGTAATTCTTTATTACAATGGATAAAAGAAATTTGTCCGAAACGCGTTGGTTGACTCTGCACATCTATTATCTTCATCTTCATACACATCCTATCTCTATCATTGCTGCTAAACCTTTGGCTGTCTTGAGTGAGACTTTATACACTCCAAAGCTTTTAATGACATTGTTTTATGTCTGCACATATTGTAAGTACAACTTATTTCTTCTTTTATCCATTGTAATAAAGAATTACACTATTGACACCTGGCCTCCTTGTCCCCTTGCACCCGCATGCACTCACCACAGCTGACACGCACAAGAACAGAGGAAACGAGGCTTGGAGACCGGAGACTGGCTACACGGCGCGCCGACAGGAGAAATACACGTGCTGTAGATGCTGATCCACAACCAGGGTAACTATAGATCATTGCATCACTGAAACATCGAAAGCTTCAAACAGCACTTGTGTTGAAAGAACCCTGGACAGCAGCTGCCATTTCAACAAACTGTGAGCTACCTTATTGAACTGCTTTGTACTAATTACCTAAGTGATTATTTATAGAGACTACTTTTGAAGCATTCTCTAGTATGTAATAGGAAAGTGAGAGCTAGAATCTGACTGGTTGCTATGGGCAACATCTCCACTTTTCTAAACCCACAGCTTAGTAAATCTGGCCCTAGGACTGTGTACCATGGAATAGATATGCCAGTGGATAAAGAAGGGTATTACAGCTTTCTTTAAAAAGAAGCACATTTTTTAATTTGTAATAATTGAAATATTTGCCTGTCTATTTGTAAGCTTAAAAGGAAACTGCAGGCAGGGGGTCAGCAGCCAGCAGTCAGCATAGGGTTAAATGTGGGGTTGGGCCAGTTAGATTAGTCAGGGCTTGGTAGGCAGGCATTGGGAAAGGCTGTAGTTGGAGGGTGGGATTTAGTGGGGTTATTTAAAGGTGGGGTGGGTGGGTTTAAGGTCTTCTTCTGGTAGATTCTCCCTCACTTAGACTTTCTATTGTGTTTGGCATCACCTGTGATCGTTGCGAGGACATCATACCCAATGATGATACCCACGTGGAAGCTTCCACCTTCCAGGTGCTGGGTTGGGCAGTGTGAATGGGAAGAGTTGTGTTCTTGCTGGAAGCCCGATCTCGAGGGGGTGCCATGGTCAGTAGACCTTTATGTTGGTGTTGAATATTTCTTGGTTGGGGTTGAGGGGGATATTAGGCTGGACCCTCCATCTGCTATTGGGCCACTTAACACTACTTCTCTAAATTTTATAGTCAATAAAATTCAATTCCAATTGGCCCTCATTCAAAAACCATGTACCCTTTTAAATCTGGTGTCCGTGTCTTTTTTTGGGGGGTAATTGGTGGCTGACTGGTGGATGGTGCTTGCTCTGCCATTCGCCATTGAAGGAGAATATTTTTGATGTAATTCTAAAGCTAAAGAGTTGTCATTCAATTCACAGGAATGTTTCTGCAGGACACTGAATGGGTGTCAGCTTCATTGTCTGATCTCTGCAGGAAGCCGCTCACTTTAATTTGTAGGAAAACAAAGCTTTAATGATTTTCTGAAGCTTTCGGCAATGTTCCCCAGCAGGTGGGCCTGGCATGCATGGCAGAGGTTTCCCTTATTATGGGAAAAGTTTAAATGAGCACAAATATATGGATATCGAATGTCTGTTGTAGTCCGGGGTGTGGTTAGGGGTGAGTGGCTATTGCGGATCTGTAGGAATCCAATGCTCTGGTATCTCATTCCTTTACAATCAGATCTGAGGATACTGTCTTACTTTATTATCTTAATGTAGACTAAAGCCACTATTCCCAGAAGAAGAATGATGAGGAATTTGATTCCAAAATAAACCCCAATCATTATATGTGGCTGAAGTGATGAGAATACATCTGTAAAAAAATAGAGAAATAAAATATTTTAATATATTAAAAAAATAGCAAATAATTGAGAGAGAGAGTGTGAGGAAGGAGAAGGAGAAGGAGAAGGAGGAGAAGGAGAAGGCGAAGGAGAAGGAGGAGAAGAAGAAGAAGAAGAAGAAGAAGAAGAAGAAGAAGAAGAAGAAGAAGAATCACTTGTTCCTTTCAGAGTTGTCAGCTTTCCATACTGGATCTCTGAAATTATTTTGTCATAAAAAGCACAAAATGTTAGCACCACAAGTCACCAACTAAGACTGTCCTCTAATCTCCATAATCTCAAGCGCTACATTAAGACTCTTCAGACAAGCGTACCAAATTCCTCAACCTACCATTTGTTTACACTATTTACAATGACTATATTATATGGCTCTCCTTTCATGATTAACACAAACTTGTTTACTTTTACTCTATACTAAAATTCCCCTCAGTCCTGGTAGTAACACGACTGGATCATAAAGAGAACTGAGCACTGTTACCATGCAAGTTGGCTGTTCCATTGTGTGATTTATAGCAGTTTCACTTATGTATCAATCCCTAATATCCTATAGAGTGTAAGCCTGTGGCAGGGCCCTTTTACCCACCCAGTCTGTCTGTTACCACCCTGTCCTGTTATAATGATTGTTAAAATTGTAAAGTGCTACGTAATCTGATGGCACTATATAAACACCTGTTAATAAATAAGCAATAAATAAATAGAAAATAATCATTAGGGAAAAAAAATAAAGTTAGAATATCTATTGACTGAGTTTCTTAAAGCATAGATTTTCATATATTTGGTGGGTTACCATTAAAATACCAGTTTTCTTAAAGGCAAAATCCAGGTTGGAATATATCTCGTGTAACAGATTTTGCCTTGAATCTGATCTTTTAAATTCAAATTCATCTTGCACAAAAATTGGATGTTTCCGGAATACCCACCGTTCAATAAATCAGTCCATATGACAGCTGATTCGCACCAGTGTGGGAGCCCCCTCGCACACTGTACAAATACCATGCTTATCCCCCGCCCACTTTAGCAGGCAGAGGGGAAGCGCTATCCATTTGCTTGTACTATCGCAACCCAAGCGCAACATCTGGAGGGCACATGCGTTATCAGGTCTGGATCCGGCCTTTTTGTTGTTTCTTTTACCTTAAATTTTTCTTCCGTATCTCTGGTTGTGCCTAACCCAGCCCATAGTGTAGAATTGAAATGCCTTCCCCCGTCACCAATATGTATATTCTCAATTCTGTTCCCAAAACCCACATTATGAAAGTTTGGATCTAGTCTATTGCTTCTTTGCAAGTCATTTCCTATATTATGCCAAGATCCAAAACAGAAACAGATTTATATATGCTAATGGGGTGTTTATCATGTTGACATGTGCAGTGGTGCAAAAGAAAGAGAGGGGGAGAGAGAGAGAGAGAGAGAAAGAGAGAGAGAGAGAGAGAGAGAGAGAGAGAGGGTGAGAGAGAGAGAGATTCATGGAAAAGAACTATATTCAGTAAAACTAAAATATAAATAGGGTGTTGTGGTTTTACTTGTTGCTTTAAGTGTTGTCCGACTCCCATACTGGATCTCTGAGATGATTTTGTTATGACCACCACAGAATTTCAGCACCACGAAGCAGTGATATGCAGCATAGTCTGTTTCTCGGACCCCCTTTATGTGAAGATCAGCCAGTCCTCTCAGCTCTGTTCTTCCTCTGTAACTGGGGTGAACCATGTCTCTGGAGGGGTGGTAGGCATAATTATCAGTTGTGTTGCCGAATCTCCAGTAAACCCCAATCCACATAAGATCTGGTGGGGTGGAGTAGGAGCAGCTCATGATGATGGGGTTACCTACTTCTCCTTGTTGTTCAGACTTAGGAATGTTTTTGGCTGTAAAGACAGTAGGACACATGAAATAATTGCACAAATTATCATTGTACTAAGTGATTTTTGTGGGGGTACTCAGTTTTGGCTACTTTCCAGCCAGATCTTTATTCAAGGCAGGACTTTTTTTTATCTGGCAATTCAGCGGGGGATCTGGAGGACTGGGGACTGTTTTAATACAATGGGATAACGCTGTAGAGATTGAACTTTAGGTAAAGACTGTTATTTTTTCCATATAAAAAACACTGATTGTAACTATTTGTCGCGACTGATCAACTACAAGTATCTGCTAGTGGGTTCAACCATTACGTACAATCCTTTATTCCACATGCTTAGAGTTGTATGTGGTATTGTGAATCAGTTGTGATTGCAGAGGCTATATAAACTATTTGTCTGATCAACTACAAGTATCTGCTAGTGGGTTCAACCATTACGTACAATCCTTTATTCCACATGCTTAGAGTTGTATGTGGTGTGGTTAAGGCTGCCCCTAGGACACGGATCCTCTATCCACACTTATTTGAGCCAGGGGAGTCTCCTGTTCTCCTGATCGTGGTATTCTGAATCAGAAATTCAGTGCATTAGCCTACCTTGTGGAGACTACATACGGAATTTCATATTAAATCTGGATCAGGCCCTTGGTCTACACCTGCAACCCCTAGCTTTTAGTATTTATGATGTAGTTGTCAAAAGCCCAGGCTATCTCCACCTTTTCCTTATTTAATTTACAGTTTTAATCAATGTTATTTTTGTGGAGTGGAAACTAGCACAGATTAATGGGAGATCTTATCACCTCAAGATATAACGGTGTTCTGAGACTTCAGCAAATTTACAGCTGCTTATTCTGACTCTCGGCAACACATCTATTGGTAGCTTCCCTTTTTCTAAGTGCTCAGTTTGTGGTTACAGAGCACAGAATAATATGCTTTCATTTTCATAAATGACGCCATTGGCCGGCTTGTATAAGCTATGCAAACCTCAGAGGATATAAGTCACACAAATGGAAGTTTGTGTTCTAATATTGCTTTCAGCGTTTGGCATATATGAAAAGTTTCATTGGGAATCATTGCTGTGGCTGAGGTAAGCTCAGTGGAACGAGCTGTCCGCCTTCAGTCAGTCCTGAACCGGGACAAGCTACAGCCAGCCCAGCAGCTAAAGACAGGCAGAGTGCCGCGCGGAAGCAGCAGCTCAGCAGGGTGGGGCGCGAGCCAGGCACCTTGTCTGTCTCGTGCGCAGGCGCGTCCCGAGCCCAGACCCCCGTCCCTCCTCCTCCTCCTCTGAGCCTGGAGCCTGGGAGCGCTACTGCTCTCGCGGTGTCTCGAGTAACAGAGCTGGGTATCGGTCTGTAGGGAGGCTCTAGGGTCCCCGCCACCATCATCACCGTCCCTATCAGCGGCAGGTTCACAGGGACCCGGCAGTCACGTAATAGGCAGCGGCTGGAGCTCGAGAGACCTTATACAGAGCAGGAGCCGCAGGGCGACCGGGGAAGACATCGGCATGGGTGAGTGCAGTGGCCACGTACTGACTGAGCAGACTGACTGTGGCATTGCCATTGTGCACCCGTGTGGTGGAGAAGTATGCTGTGCAGGGAGCATTGCCTGCGACATCCTGATGGAAGTGTGCACTATAGCTGCTCTTTCATTATCCCCTTCACATTGTGTAAACACAGGGCTGTGACAGGATGGCAGACGCCTGACCCCCTTCCCTTTATATCTGTGCTCAGGATGTTAATGCTTGAATAAATAATGGATATTTATGGTTATGCAGGATTAGTGTGTCCATCATATATTCCAGATGTGTCCTAGTACATGTCTGACATCCCCTATTCACACTGACAGCCATCAGCTCTATTTCACATTGCCAGCTCTTTTGCATAAGGAAGTTGGACATAGAAAACATTTCCCAACCTATTCCCCCTGCAGGGTGACAGACAGAAGGGAGCTATGAGTCTCCTCCCCCTGCAGGGTGACACAGTGACACAAATAGAATGGCACTAGTCTGTCATTGACTGTGTAGGATGCCACAATGATACATACAAATGGAAACTGTTATTTATGTGTTTCACCTTTGAAATGAATATGTGTTCCTGGGCGATTTTGCCACATATCAAATATTTCTCCTTTATTTTCTACCAAAACCCGACAGCAGAACATGGGACCATCCGATCTCCTCAGGTCCTGGATTCTGATAGTCGCCGTCCTCTCTTCTTTAGGATTTCCCACCATGGTGATCCGTCCAATGTAGTTATCATGTGTCCAGTTCTCTATGTGTTTGTAGATGAAGTCATTGTTTCCGCAGGGGCTGGATCTCCCGTGTCTCCAGTACACATACACCACTGTGGAGCCATCATCCCAGCCCTTAGGATAGCTGAAGTTACACGGAATGGTCACAGATCCTCCCTCCTCCACCCTGATGACACCTGATTGCTCAATACATAAGCCTTGACAATAAGTTTCTCCTAAAAAGACAGAAAACAAAAGATAATTAATATAACAATCAACTTTTTTCTGAATCAAATAATTACAAATATCCATGATAGGTCAGGGTTGCTGACTCTCCCTGAATATCCAGGAGACTCCCGAAATACGGATACCCCAGGAGAACCGGCAAATCTCCCACAGGGCATTTGAGGCTGTCCCACCTCCAAGCTTAGCAACACTACCATTCATAGTGTTACTAGAAACAGGGTGGAACCTGATGATGCAATTAGCATAATTAAGCCCCACCCCCACGAAAATGGTCAATGATTGCCAGGGGTGGGGCTTTGAGACAGTATTTGCATAATTACATCATTAACCTCGCCCCCATGTCTCCCTCTATCTCTCCCCTCCAGGACCTCCCAGAGATCAGCAACTCCTGTGATAGATCCATATTCACAATATTTCTGTGTTAAAACAAGATTATGGGCCAGATTTACTAAACTACGGGTTTGAAAAAGTGGTGATGTTGCCCATAGCAACCAGTCAGATTCTAGCTGACATTCTCTCTTCTGTAGTATGTAATATGGAAGTGAGAGCTAGAATCTGATTGGTTGCTATGGGCAACATCTCCACTTTTCCAAACCTGCAGCTTAGTAAATCTGGCCTTTTGTGTTTTTTGTTTGTCTTTATATGTACAATTCACTGCTTTCACTGTTCCATGAAGAAAGGTGAATAAATACCAGAAATGCACATATATTGTGGTCTAAGTGAAGTGCCCACTTTGTTGAGGACTATATATACTCTTGCAATTAACCAGAAACAAACCATAACATTCTATCTTTATAGATAAATGATATGCCACCAGCCACTTACAAGGCTTCTCTAATTTGGTCCTAACTCTAAGACTGTCAGAGTCCCATCTTTGGGTCATATATCATGTGTTTTTAAATTGATAGGTCCCCAAGTCTCCAAAACATCTACTCTGAGACAGCGCCCCCTGTCAGCTGCTCTTCCAGACATGCAAACACTGCATTTCCATTGCAGAGCTGGATTCTCAAAAGAGGAGAGCAGGGGGCTTCCTTAGTACATCTTTAATAAAAGAAAAGGTTTATAAATAAAAATGGGGGGACCGATGGAGGGAGTGGTAGAGTAAAGTAGTAATATTCTGTCCACTCCCAAAGAAGTGTATCACATATGCACAGATGCAGGACCTTCAGTTCTTACACCACGGGATAAAAAGCACATTCTAAATATTATAAACACAGCAAGCACTTTGGGACAAATGACCTGGACAATGCAAAAATTGTCGCTGTTGAAGATGAATTTAGAACGTTAGGAACTGCTCTTAAGCAGGTGGCGAACTTTGTGACTTTTTCTGAAATACTGTCGGTGCACAGATGTGAAGACGGTAGAATGATGAGCATTAGTAACTTCAATCTGTGGCTTAGGAAATGGTGTCATGAGGGAAGATTTGATTCATAAAACATAGCCATGCCATCTGGCAAAAAAAATGAGACCTTTATAAAAGGAATTGCTTGCACCCATCTTCTATGGGAACTGATATTTAAAGAGATTGGATGCTTTATTAGAAACCATAAAAATAGCTGCTCTCACACCCAAGAAATCATATGTGGCCGGGCAATAATGACAGGTAGCAACTCACATCAACTAAAGGAAAAGAAAACATAAAGAGAAAAATATACAATGTAGCAATGATAATAAATGGAAGAATAAGAGATTCATAATGAAACCTCTTAGACCTATGTATGCGAATTCAGAATAATTGACTTGTGAATTTAGCTGCCGCCGTGTTGTTAATTCTGGGAGATTCAAATTTGAAAGTTCATATGCTGTTATATTGTAATCATTAGGAAGATTTTTGGCATTTACTTGTCACTATTGTTGTTGCTATACCAACTTAACTCTCTGCTGTTATACCTTCCCAATTAAGGAGATCATCTTTACAAAGGTCAAGACAACAGTTATTAGAGTACAAAAGAATAAGTGATGATGAGCGCTAGAATTATAACTGGTTGTATCTCAATGTATAAAATAAATTTAAAAAAAAAGATGAATTAGAATGGCTTCTGTAAAACAAATACATTTATCAAACATATAAGTTAAAATATCTAACAGATGTGTGTTCAGTATTTTCAAATAATAAATGATTCTGACAAAACATTAAATGACTTCTATGAAGTTTTCATCAGTTGTATTGGGTGAGAATAATGTGAATAAATTCCATATATATTTGATCCTTTTAGGAAAAAATCAGCTTTAGGAGAGATGTAATAAAAGTCAGCTGAGACAGCGCTCTTGGTGTCCCAGTTTTGTAGTATAATTGGATCTGTTTAATCCCGGACTTAGATATATTTCCTAATCAAGATACGTATCCACAATATGGTCCTTGGGAGCGCTATGTACACAGTGCAGAGTAATGCTGTTTACCTGATAGGTAAATTTATTTTATACATTGAGGTACAACCAGTTACAATTCTAGCGTTCATCATCACTTATTCTTTTGTTTATGTTTGATATTGTGGAGGGCAAACCCCAATAAGTAGCGCTTATTAAGTAACCAGGTTATTTGTCTCAATCCTCTCCTATGCCTCTCTAGCCAATAAACTGGTTCTATATTGATACTGTTTTGTACTTTTGCTCATTGGTTTAGCTTGGCAATTGAGAGTTTATTGAGAAACTAATAATTTAATACTATTCATTGTCTAAATTTTACGAATATGGAGTTTGCTTTTTTACTAATAGAACTAAAAGAAGACAGGATGTGGTGAACCAAATAAACAATATACCCAACACCCTGACGATAACTAAAAGCAAACCAAAGCATGATTTCATTACTAATTGTAATATATTAGAGGATTTAAGTTTAGAAGAAAGCAGACATTGGCTGGATGTTGTATTTCTGCAAAAATATTTGGATAAAAACATGATCCCTCATGGATTGAGAATACATAAGTCTTCATCCTTCAAAAAATAAATCCAACTTCTATCCTATGCAATTCAAAAACGGTATCATTGAATCTTTTTGCAGACAAACATTACAGGACTTCAAAAAACTGTGTGAGAAGGATATACTAATTTGACCTCTCAGGAACACAAAGCCCTGATGGAGTTAACAAATGACCCATCTATTATCATAAAAGGGGCAGATAAAGGCGGCAGACTGGTAGTCCAGGACACGAGTAAATATCTGGCAGAGGCTCATCGCCAACTGTCAGATACAAGATTCTACACCCGCTGGACACCAATCCAACCACCAAATTCCAACAAGAACTCTTATTGATCCTAAAACAAGCATTAAAAGGTGAAATTATGACCAAAACCGAATTTGACTTTTTATTCCTCAAATACTCTGTAGTCCCTATTTATTACCACTTACCAAAAATCCACAAATCGTTGACCTCTCATCATATCCGGAATTAATTAATTGACTTCTAATCTTTCTTTTTACATAGATTCTTTTTTATAGAGTTATGCTGCCTCTCAGAGAGCTCACCTGAAAGATACCACTCACTTCCTCCAGACTCTTGCGGATGTTAAGTGGAAATCCACCTATCGGTTTGTGACCTGTGATGTATAGGCCTTGTACACCAACATTCCGCATGAGGGTAGAGTTGAGGCAGTGGCCGCACACCTTAATCTATGAGGTGAGCTCTCTGAGAGACACCAGAAATTTATTTTGCAATCCATTCAATTCATTTTAACTCATAATAAGTTTTTGTTTAATGGTCAATTTTTTTTACAGATGTTTGGTAAGGCGATGGGGACCAGGTTCGTGCCTAGCTTCGCCAACCTATACATGGGTACCTTTGAGGAGGCCCATGTGTGGGGTAGCGGGCGAGACGGGCGCGCGCCTGTTCCTCTATCACCAATACATTGATGATTTATTTTTTATTTGGGACGGCACAGCGGAGACAGTCAACGATTTCTTTCAAAATCTGATTAATATTGAATTTAATTTACTCTTTACATATACAAAAAATCCCAATACAATAGATTTTCTGGATATCACTCTTTATATAGAGGATGATAGAATCCATCCGTGCACATACCAGAAGCCTGTAGATATCAACAATGGGTCAGATCCAGAACGCTTCTGTGCGAATTTACGCTTGGCGGACACGTAAAATCGTGGTTTTGTATGTACTGCGCATGCGCACGACAGATGATACACTACATTACATAACGTAACTTTGAGCATATGGACCATTCACGTATTAGTTGCGTAAATTCGTACGTGTGGGCGTGCCAATTTTACGTGTGCCAAAAGTACGTCTAAAAAAGCAATGTAGGTGGAGGTTTTCATTTAAATTGTACAGCATGGGCGTGCTTAGCTGTGTAAGTCTGTGTTGGCCATCCGTACATGTGCGGACGACAAAAGTTAAGGTAGGGTTTGAAAAGCAGAAATCGGCCAAAGTACGTTCATCCAAGGGGTGTACCTAGGGAAGTATATAGCAGATACGCACGCGTAAATACGCTATGCTAGTAAATGGATTACAAGCGGAGTTCTGGATCTATCCCAATTTCCTTAGTTTTTTAAGTTACCACCAGAAACAATGGCTAACTAACATTCCTGGAGGGCAACTGTGGAGGATCCGACGCAATTGTTCCACTATGGAAAAGTTTGAATTACAGGCTTCTACTATGTTGTATAGTTTTAGGGAGAAGGGGTACCCATGAGATATTACTCACCAAAGCTTTTCAGGATGTTGAATCTCTCAATAGAGAAGATCTCATATCAACAAATTATACAAACATAAAAGATAAAAAACAAAAATACAAAAAAACTAATAAATTTGACAAGGAAAACAACATTGTCTTTGTGTCAAAGTGTAACCACACATAAAGTGGTATAACTAGGATCATGAGACGTAATTTTGAAATGTTAAAACTTGACCCAGTCTTGAAGTCCTGCGTACCTGAACACCCATCAGTGATTTTTAAGAGAGCCAATAACCTTAAAAACATTTTGGCTCCCAGCTATTTTGAAGGGAAAAAGAATGTTAAATCCCAAAAGGTTTCATCCTCAGATGCACAGTGCATCTTTGGAGCATTCGGTTTTGTGTTGCCTCCCCAAATTAAGGGATATTTTAAATGCGGGAAAAAAAAAAAGCTAATAATTGTTTAAGAATAATTTAAACAAATAATAGGTAATTAAATATATCATAACAATTATTAGAAAGTTTATTATAACTGTAGATTAAACTGAATGGCTTTTGTTTTGTTTGAACATAAATATAATTGTGCTGATTCTTCCGTTCTCCCAGAGACACTGCGGCTGTTGACATAACAGCTGATGTATAATTAATTAAGCATGTGCTATTTAAACATGGGAGGATGAACTGCCATTACTCCTTCTGATGAAATCGCAAGCAGGCGATGAAACGCATTAAGGTGGCCAATCTAACAACCCAATATGACATCTAACTAACTTGAATAGTGTGAGAAAGTGTGCTGATCATGATCATCATATCCTCAAAAGCTAACGGGCCGACGGGCATACGGGGCTCACGAGAGGCCAAGTGGCTCTGTTTTATCTTGTGGTGATCGACAGCGTCTGAGACCAAAACAACTGAGAGAAAGTATGGCAACTACCAGGACTCTAACCTATCAGGTAAACAGCATTACTCAGGACTGTGCGCATATTGTGGATACGTATCTTGATTAAGAAATATATCTAAGTCCGGGATTAAACAGATCCAATTATACTACAAAACTGTGAAACCAAGAGCCCTGACTCAGCTGACTTTTATTACATCTCTCCTAAAGCTTGTTTTTCCTAAAAGCATCAAATATATATGGAATTTATTCACATTGTTCTCACCCAATACAACTGATGAAAACTTCATAGAAGTCATTTAATGTGTTGTCAGAATTATTTATTATTTGAAAATACTGAACACACATCTGTGAGATATTTTAACTTATATGTTTAATAAATGTATTTGTTTTACAGAAGCCATTTGTCATGAACTGCGAAGGTTGGTGGGACCGGGTTCCCAGGGAAGCAACAGACGAGCAGAAATGAAAGTAAGCTTGTTTTATTGAAGGATAATCGAATGAACAGATAAGTGCAAAATAAACAGTCTCAAGATCGGACTATGCCGGTTTGGCACAAATGAAAAGAACAGTCTTGGAATTCAGCTGTCTCAGCTGACTTTTATTACATCTCTCCTAAAGCTTGTTTTTCCTAAAAGCATCAAATATATATGGAATTTATTCACATTGTTCTCACCCAATACAACTGATGAAAACTTCATAGAAGTCATTTAATGTGTTGTCAGAATCATTTATTATTTGAAAATACTGAACGCACATCTGTTAGATATTTTAACTTATATGTTTAATAAATGTATTTGTTTTACAGAAGCGCAACCCTTTCTATTTATATGTTTTTTAGGAGGTGGTCACTCCATGGGTTGCTGCTGAGACATACCCCGGAATAAAGTTTCCCATTTAGATACTGCAGTTAATTTAGATTTATTCCTGGTGTGGCGCTGGTACTCCTGACTCTATATAGAGTCAGAATCTTTGTTTTACTGCTGGGACTAGTGGTGCCACGATGCAAGGTTCAGGAACCTTGAATGACCACGTTGTTCCTAGAAGTTGATCTGGGCACAGTATGGACTGTGCACAGAGTTTAAGTAGCCCGCCCAGTGCACAGATTGACTGGAGGAATCATGTGTGCGTAGAGGAGCAACTGAGAGGTTTCTGGGAATCACCTGACAGGAAGCAAGATGGCGACGCCCATGCACCAGAGAAGTAATGAGGCAGATGCCTAATCCCAGACACAGACAAACATGCTTTAATGGAGACTTCTGCTGGAGTCACCGGAGGACTGGAGAATGGCACATAGAGGGGAAGCCACTGCCATATGGCCTATGACAGGGTAAGTACAGCAGCATTTGCCACTAATCGTGACAGTACCCCCTCCCACAGGAGTGGCCACTGGACACCTCAGCTGAGCCTTGGAAAAAGTCTGAAAAAGAGGAACCACCTCTGAAATGATGGAACTGGATTAGGGTGGAGACTCGGATGACTGAAATCATGAAAATCTGGAAGTCCTCCAACAGGGGGTATTGTATCTCGAGTAGAGAATTAGCCCAGTCTAGAGCTCTTCCCCTGAAATGTCGAAGCATAAATATTATCTGTTCAGGAGGTTTGCGATAGCGCTCGGGAGAGGCAATAAATCGGGCCGTACAGTAGTTCATCAGAGGTATGATCTGAGAGGAGTCACCATCGAAGATGGGTGGAGACTCTGATGCGAGTAGAGGCTCAGTAGGCTTGGAGACATTGGAACTGGATGATTGTTTAGAAGATTTGGACTTTGAGGATCCAGAGGATTTGGACCTGGATAATCGTTTAGTAGACTTGGACCTTGAAGACTTAGAGGATATGGACTGGATAGTTGCTTGGCCGACTTGAATTCTGAGGACCCAGCAGAAGAAAGCTTGACGGACCCAGACAGCAATCCCCGGACAGAAGGCAAAGGATCCTGAACAGTGGTCCGTAGAGTAAGATCCAGGGTGGCAGGCTCTGCGATCATGGCAGGTGAAACACTCCTCCCGAAAACATTGTTGTTGGAGTTCTCCTTGAGGATGACATGGTTTAAACTACAGCCCCACATGGGAATGGCATGACTCGGACTGGAGACATCCTTAGAGCTGGCACTGTGAGATGTTACAGAAAGCAGGGTAGTAGATGAGTCTTCAGGTGATAAGAGGCTGGGAATCCCCTCAGTGAGCAAGGCGCTGGAAGCTCCCTCCAGGAATGACGGGCCAAAAGCTTCTTCTAATAATTTCAGACATGGAGCCCCTCCTAGGTTTGTAGCACTTGAAGCTTTTTTACTAGACACCCCGCCTGGGGTTACTTGGCTTGAGACCCCACCTGGGGTTACTTGGCTTGAGACCCCGCCTGGGTTTACTTGGCTTGAGGCACTTGGAGCCCCCATTGGACTTGTGGCAGTGCTCTGAGGCACCGCTGGCTGGGCAGCTCCGTGAGGCACCGCTGGCTGGGCAGCTCCGTGAGGCACCGCTGGCTGGGCAGCTCCGTGAGGCACCCCACCTGGGGTTGCACGACTTGACACCTGATTTCCAAGTTGTAGACGTCTGGGCTTACGTATGGGACAAGAGAATAAAAAGTGTTCCATACTGGCACAGTAAAGACAAAGTCTGTGTTGCATCCTGCACTGGCGCTCCTCCAGCGAGAGTGGTGGATGGTAACCACCCCTGGATCTGGTACCGGTGGCCGTTGACTGGGAAATTCTTGGCTTCAGCGGCTCTTGGGGAATCAGACTGTAATTGGAAATTTTGTTGGAGCCTAGCCTGGAACTTGACTGGGAGGACGGCACAGGATCAGACGCGCTAGAACTCCGCATGAAGAGACAAGATTGCACAGAGTTATTGGCAGAATTGGATGCCTTCTCCTCAAGACAGGACAGCTTCTGGAGCAGACTTGGCAAAAAAAAAAGAACCTGGGCTAACTGCGAACGGAGCAACAGAACTTCAGAATACAATACATGAAGAAGTTGGTTATCAGAGTTAGATGGAGGTAGGTCGGAATGATCCGTGCTTGTTCTAGTCCAAACTGAGTCCATAACAGGCGGGTCACTGTCACATTTGGATGGATGAGACAGAAGAAGTCTTGAAGCAGAAGGAGGTTTTTGCTGCTCTAATCTGTTAACCAGGGTAGGCTTTATCCCTGGGGGGGGGGTGGTTTCCCTGGTCAGATCCATGGCCCAGATCAAACTGTCATGAACTGCGAAGGTTGGTGGGACTTGTCCGGGTTCCAGGGAAGCAACAGACGAGCAGGGATGAAAGTAAGCTTGTTTTATTGAAGGATAATCAAATGAACAGATAAGTGCAAAATAAAACAGTCTCAAGATCGGACTATGCGGCTTTGGCACAAATGAAAAGAACAGTCTTGGAATTCAGACTTGAAACTATAGACACAAATGAAAAGAACAGTCTTGAAATTCAGACTATGCCGGTTTGGCACAAATGAAAAGAACAGTCTTGAAATTCAGACTATGCCGGTTTGGCACAAATGAAAAGAACAGTCTTGAAATTCAGACTATGCCGGTTTGGCACAAATGAAAAGAACAGTCTTGGAATTCAGACTTGAAGAGCTCAAATGCCCAGTGCACCTGCCGTGTATATTACTTTAACAAACTAATTTGAGCAACCTCTTTTTGGATTTTGTGTTTTAAAGTCTCTGAGATCACAGCTGTGAGGGAGTGTGGTCTCAGATGAGCATTGAGGTATGCTCTTGGTTTGAAAAGAAATTGGATCTTTTGCACCTGGGCCCATGAACCTTAAGCTACGCCCCTGCCTGGGGGGGTTTTCCATGGCCCAGATCAAACTGTCATGAACTGCGAAGGTTGGTGGGACTTGTCCCGGGTTACCAGGGAAGCAACAGACGAGCAGGGATGAAAGTAAGCTTGTTTTATTGAAGGATAATCAAATGAACAGATAAGTGCAAGATCGGACTATGCCGATTTGGCACAAATGAAAAGAACAGTCTTGGAATTCAGACTTGAAACTATAGAAGACCTGAGCGAACTGGAGTTGCAGACAGAACCGGAGTGGAGTTGAGACGGACTGGCATGCTGGGTTGTGCCGGACTGGCGTGCTGGACGGCTGGACCAGGACTTGAATAGGAACTCAGCCTCAGGACTTGGCTTGACTGAGAACTGGAGTAGGGACTCAGACTGTGGACTTGTCTTGATTAAAGACTCTGAGTAGGGACTCAGACTTGAAGCAGTAGGGACTGCAGAGATTAATTGAGTTGAAGCAGTAGGGACTGCAGGGGTTAACCATTAGAGTTGAAGCAGTAGGGACTGCAAGGCTAATTAAGTAGAAGCAGTAGGGACTGCAAGGGTTAACCATTAGAGTTGAAGCAGTAGGGACTGCAAGGGATAACCATTAGAGTTGAAGCAGTAGGGACTGCAAAAGACAGCAGAGATTAATTGAGTTGAAGCAGTAAGGACTGCAGGGGTTAACCATTAGAATTAAAGCAGTAGGGACTGCAAAGGTTAATTGAGTAGAAGCAGTATGGACTGCAAGGGTTAACCATTAGAGTTGAAGAAGTAGGGACTGCAAAACTGTATAGCAACAGTGGCTTAAACCATATACAAGGTAGTCTTGACTTGAATGCAATAAGCTGGCAAAACTGTATAGCAACAGTGACTTGAACCAGATACACGGCAGACTTGACTTGAATGCAATGGACTGGCAAAACTGTATAGCAACAGTGACTTGAACCAGATACAAGGTAGACTTGACTTGAATACAATAGGCTGACAGTTCAGGGTTAACAGATTACAGAAGCAGAGATCCAGGCACTGCTGGGACCAGTGGTGCCACGATGCAAGGCAGGCCATTCAGGAACTTTGAATGACCACGTTGTTCCTAGAAGTTGATCTGGGCACAGTATGGACTGTGCACAGAGTTTAAGTAGCCCGCCCAGTGCACAGATTGGCTGGAGGAATCATGTGTGCGCAGAGGAGCAACTGAGAGTTTACTGGGAATCACCTGACAGGAGGCAAGATGGCGACGCCCATGCACCAGAGAAGTAATGAGGCAGATGCCTAATCCCAGACACAGACAAACATGCTTTAATGGAGACTTCTGCTGGAATCACCGGAGGATTGGGCAATGGTACATAGTGGGGAAGCCACTGCCAGATGGCCTGTGACAGGGTGAGTACAGCAGTGTTTGCCGTTAATCGTGACACCATTCTAATTAATCTTTTTATTTAATTCATTTTTTAATTTATGTTATACATTGAGGTACAACCAGTTACAATTCTAGCGCTCATCATCACTTCATTTTTTGTTTCTGTTTGATATTGGGGAGGGCAGACCCCAATACATGATTAGAAGAGCTTATTAAGTAACCAGATTATTTGTCTCAATCATCTCCTATGCCTTTCTAGGCAATTAACTGAGTTATTAGGGTATATATTGTAGTAGCGCTTATATTTCCATCCTGTTTGTATTTTCATATTTGTTTTCTAGGGACATGTGTGTTCCAGACTTAAGGGGAAAATGGTGATAACCCCCAAAGGTGGAGAGAAGCTGCCAGTTTGGGGGATCACAGGTTGGGAATTTTTCTAATTTGAATACACTAAAGTATTACATTAAAGAGGAGCTGTAGACTTAGCTTTTCTAAATTTCAGTAAGGTTTTTGTGTGTACATCACAAACTGTTAAACTAGAAAAGTTGCGATTGACCCCAAAGAAAGTTGTGTGTATACGTTCTTAGTTAGAAGATAGACAATAGAGGGTCATAGTAAATGAAATCCATTCTGAGGATAGTAAGATTACTAGTAGAGTTATTGATGACATTTTGCTTGTAGTATAGAAATGAGAATATGCCAGTTTGAAGCTGACACAATAATATGCAACCGGATAGACAGACTGGGGGGTACACAAAATGAGTGAGGATCTAGGTAAATTAGAGGAATGGTCATGAGTGTGGTAACTGCAGTTTGATGCCAAAAAAATGCAAAATCCTGCAAAAAAAAAAGCTCAATATATTATAATGAAACTATATTAAAGACTTCTGAGAAGGACAGGGATCTAAGAGTGAAAATTTCATGTGACTTAAATGAAACCAAGCAATGCAACAAAGCAATGAGAAAGACAAGTCAGGTGCTTGGCTGTATAGGGTGAGGAATTAATAGCAAAAAGATAAGCAGAAATGAATAAAGCCCCTTTATAGATCATTGGTGTGGCTTCACCTAGAATAATGTGTTCAGTTCTGGAGGCCATATCTCCAGAAAGACATAAATACATTAGAGACTGTGCAAAGAAGAGCAACTAAAATGGTCCATGGCCTTTGTAACAAAACGTACCAAGAAAGGCTAGAGGAACTAAACATGTATAGCTTGGAGCAGAGAAGGGAGAGGGGGGGATATGATAGCAGCTTTCACATATATCAAGGGTTGTGACCGGCTAGGAGAGGGCATTTTTCAGAGGAAGAGGTGTAATAGAACACAGGTTCATGAATATAAACTGGAGGGTGGAATATTCAGAGGAAATGTGCGGAGAAATGGCTTCACTGAAAGGGTGATAGATAAGTGGAATAGCAATAGCTTGGAGCAGAGAAGGGAAAAAGGGATATGATACCAGCTTTCAAATGTAACCAGGTAGAGGATGGCAGCATTTGTCCTAAATCTCAAACTAAATTTAGGGTAAAATAATCAGAATAGGTTATTAAAAATGGGTCATGTAGTTCATATCTGCCATCACTTTCTATGTTTCTGTGTTTCTTTGACCATATTACCCGTTACCTCCCTCTATACACCCTTCTGAACGCAAGTACCGTATGCTCAAGATGCGCTCAGATCAGCATGGGACGAGGATAATGCTATCCAGTTCTACGCAAGTATAGAGCTAATTCTTGCAGAGAAGCGGCGCACCAGCTGGAGCACACTCAGCTCTGGATCAGCCCTCGTGTTTCTGATTTTGAACCACTGTTATGACTTTTATGGTCAAATATACACCATTAATAGAAGTAAAATTTGAACATACCCTTAATCATTTGACGACATTGGACCAGATCCTCATTTAAGAAATACAAGTGACTTTCATACGCTAGGTATGGAAGAAAGCTGAATATCGGTGCTGCGTATCCGCAGTACTAGTATTAACTCATCAGTACGCAGCTGCCTGATGCTACGTTCCTTACAGAAATCGGCTTCTGCAACGGGTTCGGGGTCACCCAACATGCATACGTGATACACATGGTGAGTAGCGTTAGGCATTTAAATCGGGGTGTAGGTCAACGCCTGGAACGTGATGTGCCTGAGAAATCGATTGCTTCTGCCTTGCTGAGGAGAAGAAATTGATGATTCTTAGGACAAAGACACAACGGTGAATGGTAAGTATCCCTTCTCCTAATTCTTACCCTAACCCTCCCCTTCCATTACTCTAAGCCTAACCCTCCCCTTCCATTACTCTAAGCCTAACCCTCCAGTTACATTACCCTAACCCTAACCCCCCCTTCCATTACCCTAACCCTAACCCTCCCCTTCCATTACCCTAACCCTAACCCTCCCCTTCCATAACTCTAACCCTAACCCTCCCCTTCCATAACTCTAACCCTAACCCTCCAGTTACATTACCCTAACCCTAACCCCCCCTTCCATTACCCTAACCCTAACCCCTCCTTCCATTACCCTAAATCTAACCCCCCCTTCCATTACTCTAACCCTAACCCTCCATTTACATTACGCTAACCCTCATCTCCCCTCAGCCTGATCCTAAGACTCTCCTACATGCAGCCTAACCCTTAGACTCCCTTTACCACAGCCTGACCCTAAGACTCCCCTCCCTGCAGCCTAACCCTAAGACTCCCCTCCCTGTAATCTGACCCTAAGCCTCCCCTCCCCGCAACCTAACTCTAAGACTTCCCTACCCACAGCCTTACCCTAAAAATCCCCTCCTTATATCCTGACCCTAAGACACCTTTACCCGCAGCTTAACCCTAAGACTCCCTTACCCGCAGCCTAACTCTAAGACTCCCTTACCCGCAGCCTAACCCTAAGACTCCCCTCCCTGCAGCCTAACCCTAAGACTCCCCTCCCAGCAGCCTAACACTAAGACTCTCCTCCCAGCAGCCTAACTCTAAGGCTCCCTTACCCGCAGCCTAACCCTAAGACTCCCCTACCCGCAGCCTGACCCTAAGACTCCCCTACCCGCAGCCTGACCCTAAGACTCCCCTCCCCGCAGCCAAACCCTAAGATTCCCCTCCCCGCAGCCTAACCCTAAGACTCCTTTCCCCACAGCCTGACCCTAAGACTCCTTTCCCCACAGCCAATTCCTAAGACTCCCCTTACCACAGCCTGACCCTAAGACTCCCTTACCTGCAGCCTAACCTGAAAACTCCCCATACATTCCTACTCACTGTCTACGTCAGTGCATTGGGTCTTCAGAGGGTGGCATTTCCAAAAGAATGAAGGGTAAGTATGCCGATCGCCATACTTACCCATTCATAAAAAAATATTCAAAATAGTGCTATTTTCTAAATAGAGACAGATGAAAATTTGCCTTCGGATGTCTCTGTTTCTAAAAGAGCAATTTCGTTGTGGCTACTGATATCATTTAAATTGTACAGGAAGGGCTGAGTTTTGCTCTGACGTATGATCTTCTATTCTGCATGCATGGAGATGAGCGTATTATAATCAAGGTAAGTGGCGCACCCAGGGAAGGTGGGTTTGACCAGAAAAATTTGAAAAAGGGGCATGGCTTTGCGGGTGCCGTGAAAGGGGCGTGACTTCGCGGCTATGTGGGCTAGACTGTCATGGAGGATGATGGTCCTGGCCTGTGCTGCAATAGGAAAGCAGATGAGGATGGTAAATGTGTCACAACATTTTCAACAGTGCTCAGACACTGACACAAGCTCTGGTCCATTGTTTAACGTGCTCCACTAATGTGCAAAAGAAGTAAAAGATAAATTACTTAAAAATATCAAAAACAGGACTTGTTACAGACAAAAACAACGCAATTCCTTAATGTAGATTTATTTTATTTTTATTATTTTAAAATCTACGTTATAAACTTCCTGCTTTCACAAAGAACGTTAATGGACGTCTTAGATATTGTGACGGTTAGATAGTACAACCATATTATCAGTATTATCATTTTACATATGTTTTTTAACATTATATTAATTAGCTCTTTACAATTTTAAACAGTACTTCAACCTCTGCCGCATTACAGTCTAATTCCCTAACACACACAGTCACAGTGGGGGCGGGGCGAGAGCAGAGCTTGAACGGGGCGGAGCTTATTTGTCACATTTTCGGGCTCCAATATGTTGTGAGATATGCTAATATACCCTACATGTATTACACACATTGGAAACCCCCCTTTCAAAATCCTGCATTTGCCACTGGATTTATCTGGAAATATTTAATGAAATTCTTTAAGTAGCCTGCATGAAGATCTCGTGCAGTCACCCACTGCCATTCTTCCGGTCCATAACCTCTCCAATGAACCAATTAGTGTATTTGTCCATGAATTCTCTTGGAATCTAGAATATATTAAACAACAAACTCTTCCTTACCATCAACTATAACTGGAGGTGGTTTAGACAAAGAAACCGATTGAAATCTTCGGGATTTCTGAAGAGAAGTGTGAAATGTACTGGGAATTCTCATGTTGCTGGGTAGATCCAACTTAAAGGGAAGGGTCCGATAAACTGTGGACTCAATTTCTTAATGACAAATCTAAATATTTTTTTGTGGACAACCAGACCTGTCATCCACATTAAAGGTGCAACTGTTCCTTTGCCAATCTACCCTGCCCTTGGTAGAAATGGCTACTTGATGAAGAGAACGATTAACCTTTCTTTAAATTGTTTTGATGTTTCTGGCAAAATTAGAGAATTGGCATGCAGATGATATCCCCATGCACAGAAGAAAGGGGACACTGTAGTTGCACTGTGTGTAGCATTGTTGTATGCAAATTCTGTCCAGCTAAGCCCGTACGCTCAGCGTATTTTCTGCGAATTTTCGTACGGCCGACGGTCGTACCCAGTGTAGGGTATAGCCGCCGTAAGCAGGGACTTTACTATGGGAGTGTTAGGGGCGTGTATGTTGATACGCCCGAGCGAACGTTCGCATTCGCCCGGATCAGGCCCATAGTGCGGAGTGCCCAGGACAGCCATGACTCACAGGACCGGTAAACATTTATATATTTTGAAGTTGCAGAAAGTAGGTCAAGGTCTTGGCATCTATTAGCTTTGCTTGTTTGTTAGTTATTCTTCTAATAAATTGAGCTGTCAACTATAAAATGTGTAACAAGAGCAAGGGATCGTCTCGGAGTAAGATAGCTTTCAATTTCTTGAACATTTCTGTTCCAAACGGACATTTATAAAGCTATGACTCATTAATAGGTTGTAGACTGAAATAAGGAAGAGAGAAGTTGAAAGCAGGAACTCTGTTATAGTGAACACTGTTGCATGACTATGACTCAGTTCTTTAACTCTGTTATATTTATCCAACTTTTAGCATATATCAGAACAATGATAAAAGGAATTTTAAAATACAAAAAAAATAATTTAGGTCTGAGACCGTCCAAGCGCCTTTTCTACTGCAAACAACAAAGAAGTGTTTCAATATCAGCAGTCTTCCTTGTATTACTGGTGTTCCTTAATTGGCCAAAGTTCTCCACCTCTTGACTGTTCAAACCAAGAAACTTTCCAAATTATGGCCCGCATTCAGAGTACCGGACGTATAACATATACGTCCGGTGTTTAGCGATTTCTACTACTGCGCATGCGTAGTAATTTTGTAACATAATCTATGTATCTTTTTCTTGCGTAGATTGCGTGAATGCAGTCTGAAAGACAGCATTTCCGAAATCTACGTAAGAAAAAGATATGTGAATTACGTTAAAAAATTACTACGCATGCGCAGTACTAAAAATCGCTAAACACCGGACGTATATGTTATACATCCATAACTCTGAATACGGGCCTCTATTCTTATTCTTTCTGTCCTCTTTTCTTTTACCAGTGTTTTTTTTTTTTTATGTGCGTCAAAGTATGAAAAGAAGAAAGAGAAAACGATCCTGTGTGACTGTAAGTTTCAGGCAAGTATTCAAATGCCGAAAACCTACTCACGATGGGGCTGATCCAGAGCTACGCCTGCCGTGTAGGCGTAAGATCATGGATCGCCGTAGTTAATACGGCGGGTGTAGGCGTAAGATCATGGATCGGGCGTCATAAGCACCAGCGTAGTAAGGCTGGAGGGGGTGTTACCCAATGTTACTACGCCGAGGTTAGTGCAGGGAGGCGGGGAGAGGGAGGGTAATGAGGCTGGGAGGGTGGCGTTATCGGGCTAACGCCACCGTCACAGCATATTTACACTCCCTTTGTTACGGCACCGCCGGAATTACCTGAACCAGAGAACCGAGGTGGCCGTCTGCAGAGATGGATGTTGATGAAAAGGTACCCCGGGTTTACCTCGACAGAGAACCAAGGTGACCAGAGAGAGGAGAAGAGGAAGCCGGGTAGCTCACCAGTTAGTAGAGCCTGATGTCGGACCGGATGTTTGCTAGAGTCCCTGATGGTGGGGATAGACTGGAGCAGGTAGGAATCCGTCAGGTAACGCCTCTTAGAGAATACCCGGAAGAGGAAAGGGAGCAGCGGGGAATGGATAAGGAAAAGAGGGTAAGTAGCAAAAGCAGTACCAGAAGGGACTGGACTGAAACAAACCACAATCAACATAAACACTGACAAGAGACTGGAGGAAGAACACGGGACGGACAAGACTAACTGACAAACTGGGTATAACTCACACACACTCACTCACACACTCATACAACTACCCAAAAGGGCATAGACACAAACTCACAGGAGAAGGCAGGGAAAACAACACTAGATTAGCACAATAAGGTGGGAGAGCAGGTAACTGGAACACTGAGGATAACAGGCAAGGACCAGGGCAGGATAATGGAGGACACTCAATAATCAGAAAAGGCAAGGAGAGAGCAAATACAAGGCAGGCACAGATACTGACAAAACAGATTCTATAACCGGCACCAGGAGGAAGACTGAAGAGATCTAAATAGAGGCTGCTAGCCTCTGATAGGCTAGCAGCTGACAAGCCTCTGGTGGGAGTTTCCTGAGCCTATTGCTGCAATGCATGGGGAGCGCGCCTGACTGACGCTGCGGCGATGCTCCCACGTGTCATTGTTTACTTTGGAGAGAGACACATCGGGAGCCGCAGGGCGCGAGGAGGGGCAAGCAGGAAACGAAGTGCACGGACGAGGGGAACGAGGAAGGTAAGTAACGGCACCAATCGTGACACCCTTATGCTGGCTGAAGTTAGGGTAGCCTTCAGCCGGTGTAAGGGAGTATAAATACGATAGGGCAGGGGGAGTGTCAAGGGGAGTCCCACGATGTAACGCTGAGCGTTAGTACGCTCAGCGCTACATCGAATGTCTGGATCAGGCACAATGGGTCATATCCAGAGATGCTATTTTCCTTTCTTTCTCCTGTCCCCACTTGTGAGGTGTTTCTTCTTGTTGGATTGTCGTTCCTCCGGGTACACAAGGAAGTGACCCGGAGGAACGACAATCCAACAAGAAGAAACGCCTCAGAAGTGGGGACAGGAGAAAGAAAGGAAAATAGGATCTTTTGGCCTGGACACAAGAGAAACTTCTTGTGAGTAGCCTAAGTAAGGCGTGCATTTCCTATTGATTATCAGTATTGCACCAGATTTTGTTTCTCTCCTTTCCTAGGTATTTCTCGGAGTGGAAGAGATGTATAGGACGAACAGCGACACTACACCCGAAGATCTTGGAAAGACCGGGAAGATCAGAAAATCATAGGAAGGATATTTAAAGTGTTATGAACAGAATTCATATCCAGAGCTACGTCCGCTAGTGTATTTACGCTAGCCAAAGACGTAAAAATGCTATTTTGTATGTACTGCGCATGCATTCTGCAGGTGTTACGCCACGTAATAGTGATCATACGTACCTGCCTCGTATCAACAGCGTAAGTATGAACAAAGGGGTGTGACAGCCATATGACACCCGTAATTACACTTCGGAGGCATGGGGAGGCATTTAAATCATACAGTATGGGCGTGCTTAGGCACTTATGTATGTGAAGCCTTTACGTACGTCAGTAATCACGCTTTGAAAAGTTAAGGTAGGGTTTGGCAAGCGTAAAACGGCGAAAGTACGTACGGCCGAGGGGAGTGCATAGTAATTACGCTAGCGTAAATACGTTATGCATTGTAACTTAACTAACCCATAGGTCTGGATCTACCCCAATATTTTCTTTTGTATTGACAACGTATAAATGATCTCTCACATTATCTTCTAGACGTTCATATTCCTTCTCTTTTTAACATCAGCATATAGGCAATTCCCATTAAGTCCTCTTGTCCTCCAAACAGAGAAGAGAAAACAACCTTGTGCAGACTTTTAACAATCAGGTGATTATTGTGGTAAGTAAAACTACTCACATTTCCTGTATTTGTCTCAGGCACATATAAATGGTCTTTCCCCCCTTCAGATCCTCTCTCAGATCCTCCTTCAATCCTTTTATCTTTCAAAACAAAAAGACCTAGTGCAGACTTTTAACAATCAGGTGGTTATTGTGGTAAATTAAACTACTCACATTTCCCGTGTTTGTCTCAAGCGTACATAAGATCTTTCTTCCTTTCTTAGATCCTCAGCATTTGCATATATATGTAAAAGATAAAATGATCTTAGTGCAACCCAGTGATACACCAATAAATCTTTACCAATACAATTAATAACTACTCACACTTTGTTTAGTTCATATCTCAACGAACACCTGATTACGTCAGAGACCTTATAAATAAGAAGGTTCCAAGATACCCCATGCATACCTTGAAAAAGAGTCGGAGGACTTGAAACGCGTTGGAACAAAGGTGTGAGCTTTCCCTTACTCTAAAGTTAACTTATACCTTTTTTTCTCACAAAACTTGTGCCATAGTTGTGGGTCCATTTAAACTGTGAGCCATTGTTTGAGTGCAGAATGTTTTTATGATTTTTAAAATTTATTTCATGGTTGGAGTCATTTGTATTTCTTATACATTTTTATTCTTTGAGAAAATAAACAAGTGAAAATTAAAAAAAATTCTACAAACAAATTATGCAGGAAGTTATTTTCATCAGAAGAATATAGAAAGTCCACTTTGAATGCTATTGGCAAGAGATTGAGAGAAAAGGTAAATGATAAATAAGAGTCGGAAGGAGATTATAAAAATACATTTTGTTGGATGCAATCATTTAAATAAAACATTTCATTCCTAATGGATATCAATCAATATTTAAAATTATGATTAATTATAATTATTATAATATCAATCAATAACTGATTTTCGTATATCTCTATTTCGAAAAAGTGTGTTTTCTTACCCATTCATTTTCGGAACGGCCAGCAGCCAGACCCGTCACACCCACTGCCTGCTGCAGACTCCAAAAAGGTGAGTATCCTCTCAAGGGACTTTTAGGGTAAGGGGGAGGGTTAGACTCTTGGGAAGGATGGGTAGGGTCATGGAAGGGGATGGTTAAGGTCAGGGTGCGGGGAGGGAAGTCTTAGATTTAAGGGGAGGGATGGTTAGGTTCATGGAACGGGGGGGGGGTTAGGGTCAGACTGCTGGGAGGGGAGGGAAGTTTTAGGGTTAGGCTACGGGGACGGAAGTCTTAGGGTCAGGCTGCTGGAGATGGTGGATTATGGTCAGGCTGTGGGGAAGGGAGGGTTACATTCATGTAAGGGGAGGGTTAGGGTAAGGATTAGGATATGGGTTGGGGTAAAATTTATACTTACCTTTCAGAGCACCGTCTTCAATGCTCCAGGCATCAATTGCTTTGCCTATTTAATTCAACAACAATTCAGTTATCAGGACAAAGGGGTAGATCCAGAACTACGTTTGCCAAACGTTTATTCGCGTAGCGTATTTTCGTGCGCGTAAATTCTATGCACTCCCTTAGGCACACCCATTGAACGTACGTATTTTGGCAAGATACGCTTTCCAAACCCTACCTTATTTTTTGGCAACGTAACCGCAGTGATCCGCTCACGTACGTATGGGCAACACGTATTTACGCAGCTAAGCGCCCACACTTACGCAGCGCCCACACTTAAGTGTTTATGTGACACATATGTAAATGGCCCATATGTTCACAATTACGCTACGCTACGTTACTGAGCGCATTATCTATGGCGCGCATGCGCAGTACTTACCAAAAGAGGACTGGATAGCAAAGCTCTCACCAATTCGATGACAGTTTACCACTCCTAAGAGACTCATACAATGAGGAAGTATGGAATAAACTATGCGTGTCAGTGCTTGAAGTGGAATATAGAAGTGGGAGTATGAAATTTCAGCACCAAATTGGCTTGAGTTTAGCAAAGCAAACAGGTCAACAGTAAGAAATCACTATGTGTACCTGTCACGTGGGTCATGATTTCTACACTGAACGCTTCTTGTTTAATTAAATGATCTGGGGCCGTATTCAGAGATTTCAGAGATCCGTTTTAGCGGCGACTTCCGTGCGTATTTTTAGGTACGTTTCATGCGTAGTCATTTTTTGTAGACATTCCGCGCGGAGGTTAATTACGGACTGATGGAAATGCATTACGAGCGGACTTGTCAAGCGGGCGCAGGTAGATACCCACACCTAGGAGTTTACATAGAAAAGGGCGGGGGAAGTATTTTAATGAAGGAAAGTGGGCGCGATTACAAATATAGGCACGAACGTAGGACACACACGCTCCTAAATGGCAGCAGAAAGTTAATGCCAGTCTATGGAGGTCTTAGTCTCCGTCCGCACAGGGGAAGCAAGGGGAGTGACAGAGGATTTGGTGGGTGTTTCTTGCTCCGTCCGTGCGTATATTTGTGGCCCAGTCTTCGGACGGATCTCTGAATACGACCCCTGGTTACCGCTAGGAAAAAACAATGATAGCTCCCCCACAGGACCGTTTCTAGGGACATAAGTCTGCCTTAAGTAAATCGTGCGTATCAGCGGTCCGTACGACCAATAATCCGCACAAGTGTGGGAGCCCCCTCCCACTCTGTACAACTGGCATGCTTTCCCCCCCCCCATCCACTTTAGCGGTCGGAGGGGAAGCACAACACATTTCATGAAATGGGCTTGTACTGAAGTTTTGTACGATACTTGCTACACTAGGTTTATTATCATAACATTAGAGTTATGATAAAGAGTAGAAAAGGCTCCACTCTCCACAGTTATTTATTTTTCTTGTACTTTTTTCTCCTTTCAAGAAATACAGTCTTTAAACTTTTGAATAGCCACACAGTGGCAACATTATATCTTGTGGAACTATTGCCTATTGCCTCGCTTTGAGACGGTCATCTCCAGTGTCTTACACAGTGGTAGTAATACCTACCGTTCAGGCCCCCCTTTACCATCATCGGGGAGGTTCCCTGCAGACTGTATCTCTCACTTATCACCATATTGTTCATATTATCAAATACTGGTTTTATGATCTGATGGAGTCTTTGATGATGATGTTGTGTTATTTTTAATGTGCCTGCATATTATACTACTATGATTCTGCACTTATCAATGTGCATTTATACATTTTATGTTCTTTTAGATTAAACATTATTATCCATTTCTGAACCACCTGAATTACTGGATTTCCTTTAGCGCGGCTATTATTACATATATATTACATATATATTATTACATTTCCAAAAATTTTACAAGCCGCTTTCATTACATTATGTTTACAGATGTTACAAACAAATGCTAATATAATACTTAAATGTCGACATTTTGACCTGTCTACACTTTGACTTGTCTACATTTTGACTGTTGACATTTCATGCCAGACCCTGAGAAAGCTCCCAATAGGATTTAGCATAAATGTAGTATTAATATAACTGAGTTTAAGATCTGATGTTTACACTATCATGCAACAACTTTCTCTGTAACTAACATATTTCTCAACTTTCCTGTTTTTAACTTCTTTGTTCCTCAATCTGTCTACAATTTATTACTGAATCACAGGCTTGTTAATTACTCATTTCCCACTGTATAAATATAAACAGCTTCCTTTCAGTGTTTGTAATCCGCCTGACCATTAGTTACACATTATAAGCAAATCCCGAATATGTCCATCCCATATCCTATGGAAATCTAGAGCTTTTCTGCTCCAATACTGATCTGCTATTCTCCTGCTCCACTCAATATCACAGGCAATCCTTAAAGCTTCTCCTGCTCCTAAGATCCAAGATCATAGTTGATCCTTGTAGCTAATCCTGCTTTATCCTGATTTGATGCAATCCCTGGATCTTCTCTTGCTGCTCTCCATACCATGGGAATTTCCATAGTTTCTCCTCTTCCACTCTAGATCCTGTACATTCCCAGACTGAAGATTCTCTTGCCCCACCTATAACCCAGACAGAGCCTGGAGTTTTTTTCTGCTTCACTCCTGATCTTGACCAATCCCTGGAACTTCTGCTGCTGGAGTCAGGATCTGAACCAATACCTGGAGGTTCTCCTGCTTCAACCCAGATTTTGGGCAATCTCCAGAATTTCTCCATATCCATCCTAGATCCCAAGCAAACCAAGCTTCTCTTACTCCAATTCCCACTCTGTGCTTTCCTAAAACATCTCCTGCTCCATTTCATAGAGAGTTTATAAATGAATTAATTATGTGTAGAGGTCTTACATAATTGACAGGAATTTGCAGAAACCTATAATATCTGTGCTACCAAGTAACACAACCTTCATTGTGATTGTAGCTACAAAAACAGTGCCTGTTTTTATCAGTATATAACTATTTACTTTTATTAGCCAAATGTTAACCACATTCTAGCATGTCAGTATTGGTAGGTTTGCAATTAAAAAAAAAAAAGAAGAACCAGTTGGAAGAACTTCTGACCACATTAATGAGATCCAGGAAGTGTTTTTAATGTTCTTTAACCACTGGGAAACGGCAGAATCTATAGCTCTTCACTAGCCAGACATGGAAGCCAGTAGACTGCTGCTGCTGTGGATCTTTCTGCAAGGTTAGTAATCATAAAGCAAAACAATACATTACTTACTTTTCATGCACAGATACAGTGTGATAAGACAGTGTGGAAGACATAACGAGTAGAAGGTTGATGTAGTATGAGTGAGGACATTAATGTTCCTCTAGTCTCTGCTATTATATAGGCAAGAGATGTAATATCAATATCGATATCAGTAATGGTCATTGTAAAGAGGAACTCATTATAGCCTCTCTCATGTTATCCTGAAATAATCCAAATAATTTCTGTTACCCTTGAGACATTGGCCCCGATCCAGATGTGGACACAGATGTGAATGCAACGAACGTGCCTCTGGTGTGTTTGTAAAAGAAGGACGAGCTACATGAGGGGCCTGATTCAGAGGCTGAAAATAAGAACTTAAAGTTACACCTGGGCAAAACCATGTTGATTTCAGGGGGAGTCAAGTTAATGTTATTCTATGCATGCAGGGAGATTGCTTTGCTTTTACTTATTGCACACAGATACCTGATCAGCTTCACTTTTAAACTGCTAATTAGACTTGAGCTGGGAAACATCACCTTTTAACTATAATACTGTTGCAACAAATGAAATTTGACTCCCCTGAAATCAACATGGTTTAGCCCAGGTGTAACTTTAAGTTCTTATTTTCATTCTCTGAATCAGGTCCATGATCCTTAAGTGCACTCAAAGGTGCTATTAGAGTGCAACCAATTTCAGGCACACTGTAGCTAAGCATAATGGATTGGATTCACAGTAGGTGCGGATACGCTTATATCTGCACCTACCTGTCCAGTCCACTCCCCTGACCCAACCCCATGTTTAGGTGCCTAATTGCATTTCTGCTTTTATTAAATAAAAAAAAAAAACATTTTTATTGAATTACAATGGATACATTTATATTCTGCCTTTTTTTAAAAAAACACTTGAAGAATTTTTACTAGAGTGTATGGAAAATATGTTCTATACTTGATATATTATAGTCAATTTAACAAGTGGGGTTAAGAATATTCATTAATGCATTAAATTGTAGAAATGTTAAAATAAAGATATAGGGCTGGATCCAGACTTAAGAAGGAGCTTGAAATTTAGGACCTGATTCACACTTAAGAATCTTCTTAAAATAAGAACTTAAAGTCACTCCTGGGCTAAACCATGTTGATTACAGGGGAGTCATATATCATCTGTTGCAAATAGGACACCTCTAATGTAGTATGTAACATGATACCTCCTCCCTCCAACTAGCTCTCCACAGCCCTTCATCAGAAATGTGTCACAAGCACGATAGATCAACAATGTCACCTTTGTGGGATCCCATAGAGGGTCTAATAGTCTTTAAATTTTCCCATGTGTCACAAAATGCTTCATCTAAACTGGGAGACAATTCCATAAATATCTGTGCTTACATTTTCTCAGTTCCTGTAATTATTAAAATGTATTTTATATTTTTTCTTCATATTATTTCTTTATATTATTTCTTCATATTATTTCTATCATCTAAAGTCTGTTCAAGCATCTTGTTATACATTTTGGTTTATAATGAGATTGCTGTGGACAGCAAGGTCTGGAGGAATCATCTCCAATACTGGGGTTTTATGAAATGCCATTAAAAAGAGTGGTAAAATATGTAGGAAACAGGTGTTTTATTCGTATCTGTAGTCTCTTACTTCTTCCTAAATAAAGCTCTATAGGCCTAATTCAGACTTAAGAAGGTGCTTAAATAAGAGAGGAAAGTCACTGCTGGACTAAACCATGTTGATTTCAGGGGGAGTCAAGGTAATTGTATTTTTTGCATGTAGAGATATATCCTTGAATTTCTTACTGAACACAGACACTGACCAGCTTTACTATTACACGGTTATTTAAATCAGGGATAGGAAACGCCACCTCTCAACTCTAAAACTCTTTGCAACAGATTAAATATTACTCCCCTGCAATCAACATGGTTTAGCCCAGGAGTGACTTTCTTCTCTTATTTTAAACACTTTCTTAAGTCTGAATCAGTCCCTATATCTGTGTGCTGTTTTTTCAGCATCCCAGTCATTCGACTACCGGGGTAGTACCTGGTTTTGTTCTGGAATAAAAAGGACTAAGGCACTGCAACAGGGGCATTTAATGAACTGTGGACATGACTGTGGAGAAAATTTGTAAATTAATAATATTAGGTGAGAGCCGACCAGTGCCATAACATCATGATACTAAAATAGAGGAATCTACATTAGTCAAAGTCTATAAGGGAAGGAAGAGGTTTAGACAGATCATGTTTTAAAATAGACTGTAAAAAAAGAGAGAATGGTGAGCTATACTTTTTTCCATTGCCACAAAAATTGCCATAAATAGCTCAACAAAGATACGAAACAGAAGCCACTATACAGGGAAATCAGGACCTGCAGATTGTGAATGGGGTCAAAAGACAGGATTGAGGAATGGAAAATGAATGAAGTGTGATCACTAAAGGGAAAGGAAGGGTGAATGAGCCGGCTACCGGAGTGCGGAATCTTTACCTTCAGGTGGTCTTCACCAGGGCCCCTAAAGGTGGGGATGGGCTTGGGCATGCCCCTGCAAGTGTTGTCGTGCCCCGTTGAACCTCAACTCAAAGAATAAGAGATATGGGGACACCCGACAGTGAACAGGAGAGGACAAGGGGAACAAGTATGAAAGTGGGGGCAGCATAAGTTGGAAGAGACCAACCAGACTAACTACAAATAACAATGAACAGAGCAAGGAGGACAGAAGTGGGTCACAATACAGACTAAACAAAACTGGGGCTTACTCACACTCAAGCACACAGAAAGATCTCTAAGGAGATAACAAACACTATCAAACAGGTAAGTATGGGAGAACTGGGCAGGTGAGTACAAACAGGAGGGAGACCCAGGGAGAAGGTAACGCTAGGTTGGAGGTGGGAAGGAATAAAACTGGACAGGAGGGCAATCAGAGATCAATCCACTAGGCAAGCACAAGGCAAGACACTAGGCACACCAAGGATAGCAGGTCTCGGATCTGACATGCAGAAGCTATAACCGGCGCGTGTAGCAGGGAGACAGGAAGCTATATACGAGCAAGGGCCTATAGGAAGCGAGCCGCAGACGCGCCAATAGAGGAGATAGGCTGGCGTCCTGGTTGCCAGGATACGGCCTGACGCTAGCCCGATGGAGAAACGGAATATGCGTCCCTGACAACCAGCCGCGAGGGACGCCAGGGGGAGGAGAGAAGCGTGCTGCAGGCGCTGAGGACTGGAGGAGGAGAGAGGATGCCAGAGCTGCAGGGCATGCTGCTACACGCTGGATCAGGTAAGAGGGAGATATGGGAGCGGGTAGCCAGCGCAATATGGGACCTGACAGGTAAGGCAGAGTAGAACTGATATTTTAAATAATGATATTAGGACATCAAGAAAAAGGAGAACAGTTTCTTTCAAGTTACTGTACTTTAGAAATAAAGGACTGGAAATCAGTAAGGTATTAGGGGTGAGTTTGAAAATGGAGTAATAGTAGAGAGTAACTAGTATAGATTGTTGTCTTAGATGAAGAGCTTAGTTTTGTGTGTGTATTAAAATGTTTGGAGAGAAGTGAAGACAGTAAAAGAGGGGGTTATAGCTTAAACTGGACACCATAGGGGACATGCTGAGGGATGACGAAGATGCAGAGCACTGGGAGCCACAGATTAGCCCACTATGACTTGTTGCATTGTGGAATTAAGATATCGGGGTAGATCCAAAACAACGTCCGTCTTCCATAGACGGACGTAATTCAATGAACAATAGCTACTGCGCATGCGTAGTAGCTATTGTACGTAATCTGCATATCGTTTCGATACGTAGATTGCGTATATGCGGTCTAAATAGCAGTAGCTATTGTTCATTGAATTACGTCCGTCTATGGAAGACGGACGTAGTTCTGGATCCGGCCCATAATCTTTAAGTCATTAACATATGCTGATAGAAGCCAATAGAAAGAGAAAACGCTCCTCTCCAGCAGTTCTTCTGGCAATCCAGATTTTGCGAGAATTGGGGAAGATCCAGACCCCCAAATGCTTTATGTGCGGGTCCGTAGTAACATCCCATAGTGGGGAGAGCACGCCCCCTGCATTCCCCGTTGTCGGTAGGAAATCAGGACATTTACATGTCCAGATTCCTACCTTAACGTTTACGACTAAGTCTGCGGCCATTCAACCACAAACCTAGTCATAACGGGGCTACTTTGCCCCGCCCCCTCATTTACATGGCTATCCCCACCTACATGGCAGGGATACAGCCATCATAAGTAATGGTCTTCCCCTTACATCGTAAGTACTATCGTGCCTTTGTTACGTACGTTAGTACTTATGTACAGGGAACATCTGCCGCACGCATGTGCAGATGTTCCCATACAGGGGACTTACGCAAATGAGTTCAGGATCCAGCCCATTGTGCATAGTAAGTGCATCTAAGGAATATGTCAGGAATCACTAACAAAAGCAACGGGCCTGATTCGGCTTTCCATGCGTTTTCAGTATGCACAGAGATCTGGAGTCTGCTCCAAAGAGAGGAGTGCACCATAGCGCACACATGTTCAGATTTTACTTTTTAGGGGACTTATTCAAGAGGCTTGTGTAAGCCCTCTAACCTTACTAAATAAGGATCAGGCCCTATGTGTGCTCAGTGCACCCCGCTCCTACGAAAAAAAAGGATTCCAGCCTCCGTCAGCCCTAATCTTCCATCTATCCAGATGCTTCTGTCTTCTGAATAATTTCTTTCAACAGTTTCTTGGGTCTATTTACTACATGGACAAGACTGTCTACCTGAGCATCATGTTTGTACTGTGACAATATTAATTTATAGGGGCAATGACAAGCATAATCAAGACAGTCTAATGCAAGGTTTCACAACCTTTTTTTCTTACGTACCAGTTACCCATTATGGAATCAAGCTCAAGGTCAAGGTCAAGTACCATTTTTCATATCATGTAGACCCATCCCACAACCCATACATATTGTTATTTACATATTTTTTCAGTGATTTTAAAGTTAGTTTTCTATATATGCTATTTATCGCCAAGATATTTCATTTGTTATGCTCTTAGCGGGTATGGGTCCCCATTGCGGACAGCTCTGTTTCAATAGGGCCGTTCGCTCCTAGCCAGTTCTGAACTATCTGGGTAAACGATTGCTAATGCCTCAAAGTGGCATAGCAATCGATCCTCGGAGCGCCGAACTCGGTGCTCCAAAAGGTAAGTCAGTATTCTATCCCCAATCCACTTCCTAATCCTTTCCCTAACCCTCCCTTTCTAATACCCTAAACCTCCCTTTCCACGCAGCCTAACCCTAACCCTTCCTTCCCTGCAACCTAACCCTAAGTCTCCCTTCCCGTGGGCCTGACCTAAACCCCCCCTTACCAGCAGCCTAACCCTAAGTCTCCCTTCCCCACAGCATGACCCTAACCCTTCCATTGCCCTAACCCTCCCTTCCCTAGAGCCTAACCCTAACCCTCCCCCTAAGCCTAAAAGTCTCCAGAGAGGTTCCAAAAATAAATAGGTGAGTACACCAATCGTATACTCACCCATTTATAAAAACATTCTAAAATGACTGTCATTCAAAATGGAGATGGACGAAATGTAACTTTCGGCTGTCTCTATTTCGTAATGACAGCATCGGTGCGGGTACTCACAATGGGCCTGATCCAGAACTATGCTGATGCGCTGTGGTTAGTAAAGCACAGCGTATTGGCATGCACTCTCCACGACACTCCCCCTGTACGAGCGTATTTTCCCTCGCTTACACCGGCTGAAGGCTACCCTAACTTCAGCCGGCCTAAGCAAGGGAAAATAGGCCCGCACAGGAGCGTATGCCCACAAACTCCTCCCTCCTTCATTAAACTACCTCCCCCTCCCACCTACACTAACTTGAGCGTAGTAACGGCGAGGGACGCCCCCTCAGCCGTTACTACAGTGATAGTACAGGTGCCCGATCATAGATCGGGCATTTCCGTAGTAAGGCCGGGCAACATCTGCCCGGCGCATGCGCAGAACAGCTTTTAAACCGATCTTACTCTGCTGGCTGGCATCTTAACGCCAGCCAGTGTAGGTCTGGATCAAGCCCAATTTCAAATACTTATCTATTTGGTATCATACCATCAGTTGCTCTGAGTACCACCTTACAGTGGTCCAAGTACCACCAGTGGTTAAGAACCCCTGGTCTAGTGCATCTTTCCTGGCAGTGGGATGTAGTAAACACCAGGAGCCTATTTGAAGCTTCTTCCTAAAGCTAGCAGTGTAAACGCATTCACTTTGCAGTTGTGTAGCTGCTATGGCTGATATAAATGAATGTGTTTCTGCCCTTTTCACTTGAATGTTTTTTGAATGCCTCAATATTTCAAAAGCAGAACTAATAATATTCAAACCTGCTAAAAAAAAAAAAAAGGGTTTTTTATCAGAAATCTTTATTTTGTTGACAACACACCCTTGAAACCCATTGCCAAGGTTTTATCCTTGATTCAGATCTAACCTTTGAGTCAGACATACAGTACACTTCGTATTTAGCTGTAACATAGCATACTGTACATCTAAAGATATTTCCATATTACAAACATTTAGCACAGAAGACGTCAAAATATCTGTAATTCCTGCTCTCATTAGGTCGGATCCAAATTTACCATTTTAATGTACACCTTGCAATCCAACACCCACCAACACCCATGCCCCTCCTTTCTCATGCCCGTGCAATCGTTGCCTCCATAGAGCAACTCTAACCTTACGCATATGTGCGTATATGTATGCCGTACATGCGATTCTAGGTAACCGCGTCCTCAAAGACTCATTTAAATGCCCCCCACACCCTCTTTCACCTAACTTTTCCAGTACGTATTTCAACCTAAGGATTTTAAACCTGGGTCGCACACAAAAAAAAACCTGATTGGAGGGATTTGTTTACCATTGCTATGGCAATGGCAATGGAAAACAAATCTCTCATCGGGAGCCACAAGCCGCCCATCAAACTGTCAGGGCAGACCCGGGTGCTGGAATTTCCCAGGTCAACCCTGCAGTGTGAAAGGGATCATTCTACAATCTGTGACCCTTGTAAGACCTGGGATATTGCCGGGGCAGAGATGTGAATTAGATAGAAATAGATAGGGGTTTTAGATAGAAAATTGGGGTTTTTATCCATTTGGTATTATCAAATGGAAAAGGGACATTTCCGAACCTTGAACTGCCCTTGATTATTGGTTTCTATGGTACATGGGTGACAAGGTGTATGAAGACATTATACTGTAAATAGCTCATGTTATTGGATGCTCCTCTGGCACTGTCATCTATCAGAGCAGTTGTATGTATACATTTTCTGATCTATAGCCAGAAAGTATGTCAGCAATCTCCAGCTGCTCTGGCAATCCGGAAGGTTCCATCCGCCACCAATAATGTCAAAAGATAAATAACTTGACCTACTGATATCTGTAACGCTTTGAAGTCAGTATGAACCCTTTCTCCGCTCTGAGAAATGGAAATTAAGATGGCTGTTCCGTGTCTGCTCGTGACTGAAGAGTTTATACAAGGACACGTCGTGTTTTCCAAGGTCCCTGAGATGTTTGAATATGATTCATATGTATGATTTCTCAGATTGTTGTTGTTTCAGTATTTTAAATGTTTCTTTGTGATTTTCAACCAGAGCGATAGGGGTCTTTTTTTTTTTCTGCATTATAAGGCTGAGGTGAAGGCAGTGGCGTAATTACTGTGCCGACAGGGGATGCCGCCGTTATGGTGCTGGGAGGAGAGAGAGGCCCTGCACCTTAGCGCTGTCCTCTGCTGGCGGGAGAGGGGACTTCACTGTGCATGCGTTGGGTGGTCTTTCTATAGGGTTTCTCTAGTGTTGCACCCTAATCTGACTTATGAAATAATACGCATTACAGCCCATAACCACCAATGACTGGAATAATTCCTCATTTGCAGCTATACATATTTGGCAAAGTCTTCTAGTATGCATTTTATAGATTGCTGTAGCTGTGTTATTTTTCCTCCCCATATGATATTGCCGGGGGGTGATGTGAAAGGGGTATTAGAGGCATTCATCCATGTAAGTGTTTGCCCTGAAAGTTTATTAAGTAAAAATGCTTCTCAAAATGACTGCCTGTAGATTATATAAATTACTTTTACCAACCTACAAAATCAACAACACTACATCCACATACATAAAGTGTTTGTTGATTGTTGATTGTGAATGGACTTGTGCATAGGAACACAGTTAATATGCATGGTGAGTGGGGAATGGGTGGGCTATGCCCTTACATATGATCCTGTATTGCCTACGATGCTCTTTCTGCGTAAGGTAGGGTTTTGCATGTGGAAGGCCCATATGTATAAAGGAAATGCAGGGGGGGTGTCCTCCCCTTGCATGTATGAAATAAAGAATTGCAAATTCTGGATGTCTGGTTCCAGCCCATTGTCTCAAGACAAATCTGAACTTATACGCTCTGCAGCTCTCTTCCACACTCCCCCATTCTGGTTACAGGACTTCTCCTGGGCTGCACATACTCTGTGGAAAAACCTTCCTCACCCAATAAAACTTTCCAACAATCTTTTAGCATTCCATAAAAAATCCTCAACCTTCCTCTTACCCTTATTTATGCTATTTACGTACTCTGAACTTTACAACCCCCCGCACAACCCCCCGCACACACACACTTCACTCTGCCAGTGTGGACTTATACAACTGTGTTGAGTTACATATGTAGAATATTCATAGAGGATTCTGTGGCTGCAGACATGCGTCACTTCTTGATATTACTCTGTAATGCTCTGGATGTGCTATCTGTTATGTTATGTGTTTTTAATTGTGCATTTAAACATTTATCCAATATTGCTGTGGAATCTCCATCATCATCATCATTATCATCATCATCCTTTTGGACTTAGACATGTCTTGTTACTACTGCAGTTAATGCAGCTAAACTGTGCTACTTCCACAAGCATTCAGATCTGGATTGGGCTTATTTGTAGGAACATGCTTTTACTATAAATGGGCTGTGTTAGATCACCTATTTTAGGATAAATTATTTCAATTGTGTGCCCTTCTGTTCTGGGCATATGCAGAGCAAAATTACACATACAGTTGTGCATGGTTAAACATATTCTGGGAAATTTATACTATGCATGATGGGCCCAACTGTTGGCGAAAATTGAATAGGGCTTGAAAAATTCTTAAACCTTTGTTTAATTACCAATTAAATTCTAGCACATTCCTGCACAAACCAGACAATGAAGCTTACATCACTCTTTCAGTGTCCTCCATAAAGATTGTATGACTCATTCTGTGAATTAATTAGTTGATGTCAGCTCCATTGTCTGACTGCTGCAGGAATCCAGCTAAAAGGTAAATAAACAAAGTTTTAATGCTCTACTAATGCACTGCAATCTATCTATCATGCCATGTTGCAAAATGAGCATCTTAGAATGAAAATCTGAGCCCCACTGTAGATATGATACACTATGTCCCAGTATAGGTCAAACTCTTAAGACCTCATTTACTAAAGGCGTGTTTGTTTTAAATCACCACTTTTGGACATTTTAAGCAGCAATTTACTGATCGAAGCATTTACTAATCGCCATGGCGAGTTTTGCAATGATTAACATAGCAGTCTCCGTATTTACTAATTGTGCCTTAATAAAATCGCGGTAAAATCACTATGAAAAAGTGCCATTTAAAAGTGCCTGCTCCCTTTGCATTAAAAACACATGTAAAATAGTTTTTACATGTTTTCTTACACCAAAAGAAAATCATAGTGCTGCATGTAGTTCTGGTGCATATAGTACTAGAAGGTACAGCATGCACATGTGTTGCAGGGCATGCTGTGCCTTTTAGCAGGGCCCCATCAGGGAGGGATAGCCAGGACTATTGTCCCGCTGATATTTACCTAACTCTGTAACAGCAGGTTTCAGCAATATCCTACCACTAATACTTGTTGTTCAGTGCTATTTAGTAGCCAGCCAAGTAGCCAAATTCTTTCCTGCACACCGGCCCGCTGTTAAACCATGTCTGGTGGGCCCCGCATTTGATGACGGCGGCTCTGCCTTTTAGTACTATAAGCGTCAGCAGGTTAAGTGTTAATGGCAAGCTGTGCTGTCACTAATGTGTGTTAGGACAATGTACATTAAAATCAATAAAACAGTTTCCCCGATCATAAGTAAATCCTATAACATACATGACCGGTGTTTAGCGATTTTTACTACTGTGCATGCGTAGTAAATTTTGTATGTAATCTACGTATCTTTTTCATACATAGATTGCGTATATGCACTCTTTAAGTACGTTAAATTTACTATGCATGCGTAGTAGTAAAAAAAATAAACACCGGACGTATATGTTATATGTCCGGTAGTCTCCATACGGCCCTACATACTTTATTCCGAAATAGAAGTGCCCTGTTATATGTGTACAAAATATTATTGCACCGTTATTTGATCTAAACCATAGTATTGTCCCGTTCTTGGATCTTAAAATAGTATTGCCCCATTAGTAGTTCTAAAAATAGTTTTGGCCTGATAGAATTATATGTACATACAAATGGCCCGATAGATGTATTTCACCATGGAAAAGCCCCAATAGTTGTGTTTATAATATAGTTGTGACCATATAGTGTCCCTCATGAAAGATGTCAAAACTGTCCCATAAATTAAAGAAAAAAAAGTTTAAAAATATTTTTACTCACATTTAAGAAATCGTCAATCTTGCGGATAGTTACTTGAAGCCTTCTGATGCTTCATAAAAAAAATCCTCCTTCTTGTCCCGGAGCAATGCTGGAGGCCAGTCCTGCTCCTTCAAGGGTTCCGTTGGTAATGAAGCTTCATATCACTAGAGGTCCCCCTTACATAACTTCTCTGACATCAGAGGTGATGTATAATCGCTTGCAAAAAAATTATTTTAGTAAATGAGGCCCTTAGTCTCTTTGTGGTTTAGATGTAGGCTGCTCAAAGCTCCCGGTCACACTAAATTAAAAACTGTTCACAAAAATAAATAAAATAATAAATAATAATAATGATAATAATAATAATGGACCGGTTTCAGAAGCGGCCATAAAGCCCGCATGAGAGAGGGGAGTGACAGGGGGCGTGCAATCTCCTCTCTGTCGAAAAATCTGCGGGGGTCTTTATGTCGGAGAGAGAGAGAGGGGAGTGCATGCCCCCGTCACTCTCCCCCTCCCACACTATACAATTTGCATTCTTTCCCCCGCCTGCTTTAGCGGGTGGACAGGAAGCACTGCCCATTTCCTCTGAAACTTTGTTCCGTCCGATTGTTTATACACTAGGGTCACTATAGTAACCCTAGTATAGTTACTATAGTAACCCTAGTGTAACATCTGGAGGGCGCATGCGAAGTCAGGCCACTTACGTTGTGTGCGTAAGTGACCTGACGTTATTAGGTCAGTATCCGGTCCAATAATAATTATAATATTAATAATAATAAATCATCTAACAAACATATGTGACAATCTCATTATGTGATTCTGAAGAAGGCTAATGTTATGTTTAATTATGTTATAATTAATTATCTTTTGTTTGTTGGCTTTTTTAGGAGAAACTTATTGTCAGGAGTGTACTGAGCAATCAGGTGTCATCAGGGTGAAGAAGGGAGGATCTGTGACCATTCCGTGTAACTTCAGCTATCCTAAGGGCTGGGATGTTGGCTTCACAGTGGTGAATGTGTACTGGAGACATGGGAGATCCAGCCCCTGTGGAAACAATGACTTCATCTACAAACACCCAGAGAACTGGACACATAGTGACTTCACTGGACGGATCTTCATGGTGGGAAATCCTAAAGAAGAGAGGACGGGGACTATCAGAATCCAGGACCTGAGGAGATCAGATGGTCCCATGTTCTGCTGTCGGGTCATAATAGAACACAATGGAGAATTGAAGGAATGGCAAAATCGTCCTGGAACATATATTCAGTTCAAAGGTAAAAAACATGAATCACAACTTCCATTTGTATGTACATAAGAGTAACTTTTTAACATAATCTACATATCTTTTACTTACGTAGATTGCGTATATGCGGTCTTTCAGACCCCAATTATGCAATCTACATAAGAAAAAGATATGTATCTTACGTTAAAAAATGACTACGCATGCGCAGTAGTAAAAATCGCTAAACACCGGACGTATATGTTATACATCCAGTACTCTGAATACGGGCCTAAGTGTTTGGGAAAGTCTTCACTGTACTATTTGCATTCTGAAACCCACTGACCATGCATATTTGGTAGGCATAATGAGTGCCAAGTATAGTATGTAGGGAGGTGTACCCAATATGCGCTGCCTACTGGATATTAATGGGTAGGGAGGGGGGAGGAGGCAAGTAGAGGCAGCTAGGGTAGGGGTAGGGACTTCCTCTAGAAAAGCCCCAAAAGCACCTGTAAGGGGTGCTAGTAAATGCAGACAAGAGAATTCTACCCTGCGCCACTTAACAATATAGATAGGTAAAGATGGAAGTAGGTACGTGTAGCTTTGTTACAGGACATACAATCAGTCCAACAAATAGATAGTAATAGTGATATTTATTATATGCTATTCATAAAATATGGCGGGGAGCGCTCCCCAAAACGTGCTGTACAAAGATTCAATAAAATGCATCAACTCACAACTGGATACATAAAGAAATCCACAATTGCAAGAAACAGGTGGGGAGTGGCCCTCAACCCACTATAATATTATTACCATGGATATTAGGATCAATAGAGAAGTTCAATATCAGTCTCTCTCCACCAGCAGGGCGGGGGAAATTGATCCAGTGGTGCTTATATAGTAGGTGTGGGTCCTTTATAGCAGATGTCACAAGTCTCTGTGCAATAGTAACAATTCACAAATGCTATAGTTCAACAATGCGGGTAATTGTGTCTTTAATCGCTACTATATTGCGCACAGTGTGCCAGCGGTGCGCTAATTTGTTGCAAAAAAGAGGAACAAGGTTGCCTTCACACTCTATAGAGGTTGCTGTGTAAATAGCTGTATATGTTTCTGCGGCCGAGGCTGAGGTTCGCAGACATGCAATTGCTGGACACTCTTAAGCTGCTTCAGTGTGCCAGAAGAATATAGTAAAGTTAGAAAATATAAATATCAGGTCTCACTCTGTAGCCGGCTGTTACTCATGTCTCCTCCAGGTGTCCTGTGTTGAGAGTGGGGCCGTCCTAGCACATGTCCTCTCGGTGTTAACCTGAGTTCTTGTGCTGGGTGGTCTCGCTGTGGTACCTTCCCGAGGCGTGGATGACGGCTGCTGTTCAGATGGTGAGGCTCGCGGCGGCGTGCACATCCAGGGATAGATGCGGCTGGCTTTCTGTCCCGTGAGCAATGCTCTACAGTATCGGCAGTTTAGGAGATCTCCGTAATCAAGGCTTCACCTACGCGTTTCACCATCGTGGCTTCCTCAGGGTGCAGTAATAAGCCTTTTGATACTGTTAGTTCTTTGAAAAGTCTTTGCTGGGTTTATATGTGCGCGCGCTTCCTCCTGGTTAGCTCTCCCGGAACAGCTGTCTGGTTGCCATGGTTGCAAGTAAACAGAAAGGTCCCACTGCTGCCGTGCTGGTGTTTTCAGCCAATATTTTTGCAATCACAGAACAGAATTCATAGAATGAGTGCCAAGCCATCGGAAAACATATTTTTACTGGTGGGAGTCCCCAAACCGATGGCTGTCATTAAGAAGTAGAGACAGCCAAAAGTTCATTTTCAGCGGTCTCTATTTCAAATAGTAGCCATTTTAGATTTTTTTTTTATGAATGGGCGAGTATGCAGGAACTTTTAGGCTTGGGGGGAGGGTTAGGGTTAGGCTCTGAGTAAGGGATGGAAAGGGTTAGGGCCATTAGGGTTAGAATCATGCTGTATGGAAGGCAGGGATAGGGTTAGGCTTTGGGGAAGGGAAACTTAGGGCTAGGCTGCGGGGAAGGGGGGGATAGGGTCAGGCTGCGGAAAAGGGAGGGTTAGATTTATGCTGGTGGGGAGGGAGGGATAGGGTTAGGTGATAGAAGGGGAGGGTTAGGGTAAGGATTAGGGAAAGGGCTGGGATTAGAATCCTTACATACCTTTCGGAGCACCGTGTTCGGTGCTCCAGGGATCAATTGCTATGCCTCTTCAAGGCAGAATCAATCGTTTTCCCAGCCAGGTCGAAATAGGGCCGTTCTTGAAGGGGAAGCACACCCTATTTTTACATTAGAATGCAGCAATAATGAACTACATTACAATGCAGAAGTCCCTGTTCTGCACATGCGCAGTGCAAATGCGTTGCCGAATTATGCAACATACATGAGTGGACCAGCATTCTTTTTGTTTTATATGTTTTTATTGAAGTATAACAACACCAAGAAGATTGTACATACAACTTCTAACCAACAACATATATCTGCGGTAGTACAAATAAAACAATGCAACAGTCAGGGAGACGGGCACATTACACAATTTGGAACACAGCACTATATTCCCATTGGGAGTCTCCCTAGCGGATCAGGGGTTGTCAAAACCTTTACAAAGGGTAAAAGGGAAGAGTTAGAGGGGAGGGTAGGGGAAGAGTTCAGAGCATGCCGCCTATCTTTCCCCATTAGGCAGGTACTTGATGAGTTCTAGAACATAAGCTTCAATAAAGGTGGCTGGGGAGTTAGGTTACATTTCCCGGCAGGGTGGGGTGAGCTGAGAAGTTACATCCTTTCAATGCATTGCCCACAGTAAGTGAGGAAACTTTGCAGTGCAAAGGCTGTCAGCTGTTCTAGTCAGGTACAGGTACACAGGGGATATGTGCACTCCACTATAGAGCAGTGTAATATACTTTGTGTCCAGTAGATGGAGCTCCTACTCCACGACTACAGCTGCTAACTACCAACTCCAACTCTTAGTAGTGAGAGAACATAGCTCTCACAATGGGAGTCCAAGATGGCGTCCAATCTCCGCAGCCAGTATCCTCTCAGACGGCCCAGAGTGAAGAGATGGATCTCCAAGGCACTCCAACACCGCCTTGTGTGTCCCCCTGAGATCCGCAGCGCTGTGGCAGCCAAGTCAGTGTGCAGCAGCGCGGCAACGGCACCGAAGGCACTGGGAGCCAGAAGCCACGTGGTGTTAGAAAATGGCAGCTGCTGCCTGTAACTCTACAGCCGCCGGACCTGTGCCTCTCCTGCTGTTCAGCCGCCCCTCCCACAGCAACGGGTCTCGCCGCCGGTCCTCCCCGTCCTGTCCGCAGCACGTCTCAACCGAGGGGGGCCCCCGCTGGTGGTTAACGGGAGACGGATGCGCAGGGTAAGTAGGCCTCAATCACGCCTACCTCTTCTGGGAAGCTCCGGACCTCCGTGCAAGTGTCGGTTCATCCGTACCCCGCTCCAGATGTGGGCAAGAGCAGGGGTCAGGTTGTGGCACAGTGCGCGCACCCCAAATTACCAATTTTAATGGGGTGACTAAGGAGCTCCTCCGCGGCACGTCTGTTCTCCTCAGCGCCCAGACCCTATTTCTGGACCAGCATTCTTAACTCTGGATGCAGCTCAGAGTGGTTGTAATTTGGTATTACAACGCGCAAAATAGTCTCTCTCTCTCTCTCTCTCTCTCTCTCTTAGCCATTTGAAAAAGGGACAGTTGAAAATGAACTTCTTTCTCTCTCTCTCTCTCTCTCTCTCTCTCTCTCTCTATCGTGTACCGATTCAGACTTTACTATAACTTTGCTATACGGCAGACTAGGGTTTCTTGCTAGATCATTCGTAAAATTTCTAAGACACTGCTAAAACTCATTCATGCACTAATCATATCCTGCATTGTTTATTGTAATGCTCTTCTTATTGGACTTAGAAATAACAAATAACAATATGCAAGAAAAGGGGGACTGGATGGAAAGAAAGTGTCACGTTCAGAGGGTGTTTGGGATCGGTTCCGGGGTTTCAGGGATGGAGACAACTGCGATGGTTTGAAATGAAAGTGAGCCGGTTTAATAACAGATGGGTGCATACAGGAATAAAGGATGACAATGACAATCAGTCTTTGAAATAAAGGATGCAGAGAGTCCAAGGGGAGTCGCGGTGCAGGGTTAGGAAAAAGTCCGTGAGCAAGGAATCACACTGGGGTGTGAAGAGTCCGAATAAGGAATGCTGTAGAGTTGGAGTAATGCTGGCAAATGAATCCGGGTTGAAACACTGTAGAGCTGGAGTGATGCTTGGTAGAGGAATCTGGGTTGGAATACTGTAGGGCTGGAGTGATGCTTGGTAGAGGAATCTGGGTTGGAATACTGTAAGGCTGGAGTGATGCTTGGTAGAGGAATCCGGGTTGGAATACTGAAGGGATGGAGTGCAGGACTGGACCACTGGACTGGACCACAGGACTGGACCACTGGACTTGACCACAGGACTGGATCACAGGACTGGACCACAGGACTGGATCACAGGACTGGATCACAGGACTGGACCACAGGATCAAGACTGAAGACAGGATACTGGATCAGGACTTGGATCAGGAACAACAGCACCATGCAGGAGTACCAGGCACCTAGGAGACCTAATTGTTCTGGCATCGTTGGAACTGTGCACAGGGTTTAAATAGTGCGCCCTGTGCACTGATTGGCTGGAGGACCGGAGAAGCAGCCTCCTTATTGGTGATTCAGCGCATGTGACTCCAAGCAAGATGGCGGCACCCACGGAACGGAGGTCCCGCAGCGCTTGGCGCCAGAAGACACGTGGGACGCAAGGCTCAGTCAGCATCAGGGTGAGTATAGGAGTCTGTCATTGCAATAGTGGCAGACTCCGGGAGACCGCGGCGGCAGAGCGGCAGGGAACAAGAAGATGGCAGATAGGGTAAGTGCGGCACCTGCCGCGATATGTGACAGAAAGGAGAGTCTGGGGATTCATTGGTGCACAAGGTACCTGTAATAAAATAGGTCAAGTATATTCATGAGCAAAGGGAATTCCCTGACATGGTTAATAATTAGTGAAGACTAGTCATATACAGGTCTATAGTGTAATCTTATAACCATTGGGGCAAAATAACTTATTCACATCTAGAGAATATATCGCATATGTCTGCGGTGTAATCATATGACCAGTAGACCAAAAATGGCTAATTCATATATAAACAAAGTTACAGTGGGAGGTCTAGGAGATACAACTAATTCCAGCTGCTATAGCATAGTAATTACAAATAGATTCACACAACCCACTCTTAATGATAAAGTCAACACTGATGAGAGTCAAAGGAATGAACAATGTGGAGGAATGCAGGAATCGTGCATTTATAAATATTATGAAAAAAGTATCATACAAGCAACAACCTAATGAGAGGATGGACAAGATGTCGATCAAGACATGGAGCAATTAAGCAAGGGATAGCTGTTACAATACTGAAACAGCACAAAGAGAAAAAAACTCATAGTTAGATAGCAACAGGTCATGTGAATGGAGTGAGAAAGATCTGTGTTAAAACTTAACGTTTAATTACTCAGAGTAAAATACTCAATGAGAAAATCGGCAAACATATAAGAAAATAAACTACAAACTGGCACCTTGCCATGGTGAGAACATAAGTATAGAACAAATAATGATGAGGGTCCTGGGAGTAGATAAATGTTGCAAGTATACCACCATAGCTCCGAGCAAGGAAAATAAATGATCAGTATAGTGATTAATATCTCCACTCAAGTAACTACACTTACCCAGACCCAGACCAGCTTACCCTGGCTCCCCAATTAACGGCCTCACGGTGATGCTTCACCCTTCCGAGTCCATATAATGCCCCTTACCTGACCTAATGGATGGGAGAAGTGAGGGGGGAGAGCGGAGAATTCTGCAGGTGGTGACGGTGTTGGGAGTGCACGTCCCGACACGCGCTTTGAGTAAAAACTAACGGGCGTTTCGCACAAGGCTTGATCCCATTGAACCAGGTCCTAGTGTTTTCTCTTGAACTCTCTTCATTAGATTGTGCGGCTGGTCCAAACCTTCTTCTACACCCCCCCCCTTTTTCCTTCTTATTTTCCCCTTTTTTTTAACACTTCCAAATAACAAAATGACCCCCAGACTATTGGGCCGGATCCAGAACTACGTGTGCCGTAATTTTACTCGCGGGGCGTATTTTCGTGCACGTAAGTTCGCTACACTCCCCTCGGCACACCCCTTGCACGGACGTATTTTGTCAAGATACGCTTCCCAAACCCTACCTTAACTTTTTCCAACATAACCGCTGTCATACGCACGCGTACGTATGGGCTGAACGAATTTACGCAGCTTAGCACGCCCATACTGTACACTTTAAATACCACCCCCCGCCTACTTCACGTATTTCAGACGTATTTTCGAGTAACGTAAATTTGGCACGCCCACACGTAAGTATTTACGTGACATATACGTGAAAGGCCCATACATTCACAATTACGCTACGTTAATTGCGTATTTTCTATGGTGCGCATGCGCAGTGCGTTCTAAACAGCGATTTTACGTCTTTGACACGCGTAAAATCGTTTTGAAGCGTAGTTCAGGATCAGGCCCTATATTACATGTAGCAGCTAGACTGATTTTCCTTGCAAAAACACTTTTCTAGAGCTGGTCCACTTTATCAATCGCTACAATGGTTGCCCATATTTTACAGAATCAATTTATTACAATTTTACAGAGTCAAATCAAATGCTAACCTACGAAGCCATTAACAAGACTGTCCCCAATATCCTCACTCATCTCAAGATATATCCCAGCTCTCTCTCAGATCTTCACAGGGCATACAGCTCTCCTCTACATTAACCAAATGCTCTGACTCCCGGTTACAGAACTTCTCCCGAGCTGCACCCACTCTCTTAAATAACCTTCCTCACCCATTAAGACTATCCTCTACTCTCTAAACTTTCAAGTGCTCCCTTAAAACTCATCTCTTCAGACAAGCTTACCAACCTGCTCAATAGTTAATAGTTGTCTAACCTATTTACCAATAATTTGCTATCCGGTTTTCCTTTCTGTTCTACGATTAACACAAACTTAAAATCTTTACTTTCCATACTAAAATAACCCTCAGTCATGCTACTAACACAGCTACTGTATGTGACAGGATCATACAGAGCACTGAGCACTTTTACCTTATATTCTGGCTGCTCCATTGTGCGATATATAGCACCTGCCCTTATGTATCAATCCCCAATGTCCTATAGAGCATAGGGTTGCGTACTTAGCCCTCTTACCTATCCATTCTGTCTGTTACCACCCAGTCTTGTTATAATGATTGTTAAAATGGTAAAGCACTACGTAATCTGCTGGCACTGTATAAAAACCTGTCAATAAATAAATCTAGTAGAACCAACTCATCAAAAGAACTTGATCTGTTGTGGAAACAAAAATGTATTAAGAGGTTTAACAGATGCAATATGGAATTGTATGAGACCACAAAAGGTGCACAAACAGCCTTGATTTCATTCTTATAAGTTATATTGATGCCAAAAAAGTTCATTAAATAAAGAGCAACGATAATATGATTCATAGCAAAGAAACTATGAGATATAATCACATATTGATTCATCACCATTAAACTGTTCATATAGGATGAGATGCATCGTTTCCATCTGTATTTTTATAGGTATTTGTTAGGTTAGAAAATGATTTAACACAGCGTAAAACAAAAATAAAACTTACTGGTATCAATGGATGAATTCACTAAAAAAGGCAACCAAGTATATAAAAACTAACTCTTTAATATAAACAAATTAAATATAATTAAGAACCATGCCGCTACAGCAATAATTAAAGCATAGTATCTAGATACATCATTGCAACATATTGGCAACCATAAAATTGGTTATCAACTTAAGAAGAGAATTAGTCACAGTATATAGGAATATTACACTGACAAATACCAAATAGCAGTCTCTCTAAATATTAAAGTGCTCCGTGGTATGCTCTTAGTTGAATGATTAGTGAACTTATATTGCAACACCCCTTCCGTTGGGGTATCCCTGTGTCCTAATCGTGGAAAAAGTTGTAAAAAAATATTGCGTCGGAAAAAATACGACGCCTTTGCCGGCTATTTAGCGTAAAAAATTCGGCGATTCAATAGTTTTTTTAGCGCTGCGCAAAAAGAGCAGGCAGCGAAGAGGAAATTTAACGGGAAAAAAAACTTTTTTGAACGTCGCAAATCACTTCCTGCTAGCAGGAAATGCCCGGCGCTAATGTCAGGTTATTGGCCAGTGTCTGAAATATCGTTATTTGCGACATTAAAAAAAGTTTTTGTTTTTTTACCAAGTCACCTGCGCAGCGGCCCCTGGCATCCATGGGCATGCTGATGCTTGTAGTTCTACAAGCATCAGCATGACCTGTCGGGGCACAAGACAGGGCATCGTTAAAAATCTGCACCTCTAATAAGGGCAAATTTTTAACTAACAATATCGTTAAAAAACAGGCGTATTTTTAACGCTAAAAAATTATTGAATAGGAAAAAAAAAATGCACGTTATTTTGATAAAAATAGCGTTAAAAATACGCCGGCAAACGATTTTGCCCTAATTGAATCGGGCCCTCAGTGCGCATAACATGACAGATCTCTATATGTACGGAGCTTTGTACATGTGGTGCATCTCTTCCACCCGGCTAAACTCTATAAGGTGGATATGGGGCACATTTTAGTTGTACAGTAGAACAAGGACTAACGAATGGTTCAGCGGTCGGACGGATCGCTGATCCGCATGTGTGACTTAAGTCTGTTTTATGGCAACATAAGTCACTAAGGATCTGATTCACGGATAAGGAGCTGCTGCTATTTCTGTGCATATTTTTAAGAATGGTTTAACTCCATAGGTTTTCAGAACGTTGATTCCTTAAGAGCGATTCATGCAGCCGTTCCTTATGAGAGAAGTATAAGGGGTGTGCTGGGAAAAGGAAGAAAAGTGGGAGGGGGGGAATTTAACTGTGGCAGACAGGACACGCTTTGCTAAGTACCCGCGTTCTTAAGCAATTTAAGAAGAGTCATATGCACAGGAAGATAAGGCTGTCTATGGGCCTGATCCAGCGCTACGAAAATTCGCAACGACGGGCGAATGCGAACGTACGCTCGTCGTATCAACCTACACGCCCCTAGCACTCCCATAGTAAAGTCCCTGCTTACGGCGGCTATACCCTACACTGCGTACGACCGTCGGCCGTACGAAAATTCGCAGAGAATACGCTGAGAAAATACGCTTAGCACGCCCATACTGTACAATTTAAATGGCTATCCCCGCCTCCCTGTAGTAAAACGGGCGCCCAGCCGACCATCGTAAAAAAAATACGCTCGGCGAGCGAAAAATACGCTAACGATACGCCCGCTATTCGCTCATGACGCGCGGGCGACCGGAACCTGTCATACTGGGCATGCGCATTGCGAATTTTTTGACGAAAATTCGCTTACGATGAGCGTACGCTCGCTTGCGAGCGTTGCTCTGGATCAGGCCCTATGACCTTCTTAAATCTGTTAAGAACAGCAAAAACGAGGGTGTGTTAAGTGAGTTGCCATGTGTATAATTGCGAATCTATTTGTTTTTATCTCCTTTCTTAACTGTAAATCAGGTCCTAAATCTCCACATGAGAGAGGGGCAATTCTCGACCCCCCCCCCCCCCCCTTCTGTGCGGATTCCCAGACATACAGAAAGCGTGCAGGGATCTGGATCAGGTTATGACTCATAGCTCCCTTCTGTCTGTGTCACTCTGCAGAGGCAGACTCATAGCTCCCTTCTGTCTGTGTCACCCTTCAGGGGGAGGAGACTCATAGCTCCCTTCTGTCTGTGTCACCCTGCAGCGGCAGACTAATAGCTCCCTTCTGTCTGTGTCACCCTGCAGGGGGAGGGGCAGACTCATAGCTCCCTTCTGTCTGTGTCACCCTGCAGGGGGAGGAGCAGACTCATAGCTCTCTTCTGTCTGTGTCACCCTGCACGGGGAGGGTCAGACTCATAGC